>JAXGGA010001072.1:40000-170767 GCA_038373865.1 Uloborus plumipes
AGTGAGTGTTCTATGTATTGAGAAAAATTTATTCCCAATTTAATATTAATTCTCGAACCGGCAGAAAAATAACAAAAATATTTTCCATGGTTTTTTAAAATGAACTTCACAAATGAAATACATTTTCCAAACGAGCTTTTTCCAGAACAACTGAAAATTTGTCTAAAAAGGGACTGCTGTCTCTGCTGGATACTAGTTAGAACAGCAAGAATAATTTCTCTCGTACAGTGATACCAGTGATACTGACTGATTTTCTTAGGTAAAACCTTCTGCGTATTTACGTATGCGTCAAGTCTTCTCTGATCTTACCAAAGTAGGGGTGATAGTTAAGATAAAAATAATGGGAAAGAATAATAAGAAGCATTTTAAGTCGTATCACACAACGAAGATTGATGCTAATTTCAAACACATAGTTTAGTTGAATATGTCAAAAGGATAGCAAATGCAAGTTTTAAATTGAAACCTTCGGAAAGTTCCCACTCAGAACTCATTCGACCCCCCCCCCCCCTCCCCGGAGGTTCACGAGTGCTAGGCGCGACTTTCACAGACGTAGACGGACGGTAGTTGATCAACGTGTGAGTCAATGTTTAACCATTTGCAGTGCGTCGAGCGTGTTAGTAAACATTAGTTACCAGTGGCTCTGGGTGGAGCATTCGCGAAATCAACAGTTTCAACATCTATCAGATGTCGTCATCTCACAATATTCACCAGCTATCTCAGTTTCGTGACACTCGACCACTGACTTCAGACTAGATAACGATCGATTATATCAATAGAAATTAAATGGTTTGCCTGACGTAATCAGTGAGACAGCAGAACTCCACTGAGCATTATCATTTGAAAACAAAAGCGGTGGTGAGACAATGCTGCAAAAAATAACCATTCGTTACGAAATGCTTTTCTGATTTCTTTCATCTTAGAGTAATGCAATCTCACAACAATCGGTTAAGAAAATAACAACCGGTAAAAGGCGGATAATGAATGTTTGCTTGCAAATGACAGGTTGATCTCACTCACGATCTTGTCTTGTGCAAAACTTTCCGTTATTTCTCTTCTTTTTTCATAGCCAAGATTTTAAATTTGTGATTGCTCGTGAAGAATAATCGATGATTTTTAGAACAACCTGCGTAGCGTAAGAAGCCGACTATTAGAATAGGTGGGAAAATGCACGACATTTTCAAGGACAATCAGACGTAGGTATCAGCATAAAATTGCTGAATTGTAGTTAAATGCAGGCCCGTCATTTAGAGGGATTGGGGGGCGTCAATTGTGCCCCTCCTGACTTTGAGAAGACAATGTATTTACACATAAGTGGGCGTGGTTTTGCTGTTTTAGGTGCGGCTTACATTGAGTATGTACCCTTTACCCCCCCCCCCCCCAGAAAATTCGAAATGATGAGATTGAATAAATGATACCGATGATGATGCACTTCTAGAAAATGAATTATTTGAATTCCTTTTTTCCATGAAATAAGATGTGTGTGTGTTGTTGTTGGCGTCTCCATAGTTATTCAACAATATGTAAAGATTGGAGGCCATTGCTTCGACAGAGGTTGGACTTCTTTATTTATCTGCATGTAAGCCAACGCAGGAAAGATTTACAACACAAAGATATGGATACCCTTTTGGGCACCAACGGGAATTGAACCCATGGCCAGGAGCGCCCCGATGGGAGGTTACGGGAGGTCACTGTGATCTCCCAATAATTTCCGTATTCGGCACATTTTGCTAACGATTCGGTAATTTGAAGACATTATCGCAATGTTGCGATTATTTGTTCTTTTTAGTTTTTAGAATTGATTTTTAAAAAATGCCTAATGTTTTTTCTCACTAAATGTTATGCATGTACGACATGTGTGCATGCTTGTATTTTATCATTCGGCAAATTGATAATAATTCCCCTCCCAAAAATCTTAGATTGGGGAGCTCCTGCCTACGGCCCCTGCCTACGTTTGAAGCGAAGCTTCTACCTCGGAGCCATTGAGGCCCGTCATTTGGGGTATTTCCAGTTGGGGGATCATTGAAGGTGTTTTCTTCATGTAAATTATACAAAAAAGAAGGCAAAACAACGGCCACTTGTAAATGCATTCACGCGGGTGGGGCAATTGACCCCCACCCACACACACAACAAATGACAAGCCTGGAGTCACGGAGACCACAGGTTGTGTGGTCTATTTCAGTGGTCGGAAGTAGCGCGCTACAAGTAGCGAAACTACTGTAGTAGCTATATTTTTTAGTAGTTTGTAGTGTAGCGCACTACTTTTTAAAAAAAAGTAGAGTAGTGAGTAGCGCGATACAAAAAAATAGTAGTTTGTAGCGATTTCTGAAAACTACTTTTAAATTAAAAAAAAAAATAAATAAATGAAAAAAATTTAAAAAAAAAGAGAACGAAGGAAAAAAAACAATTTTTTTCTTGTGGCGAATATTCGTAAAAATTGTAAAAAAAATCTAAAAAGGACAAATTTTAGCAAAAAAAAAAAAAAAAAAAGGAACAAAAAGGAAAAGTAACAAATAAATTCAAAGACAATTCCTATTTCTATTCCATATTTGAATGAGGTAATTTTTTTTATCTAAACCACTTTTCGAATTTTTTCTGTCGATCCTCAAACGGTGTATTCTTGTTATTTATTTATTTTTTAAAAGTAGCGAAGTAGCAACTACATTTCAAAAGTAGTGTAGCTCGCTACATTTAAAAAAAGTAGTTGTTGCTGTAGTTAACTACATTTATAAGAAAGTAGTTGTAGTTCGCTACAAAAAATATGTAGTTTTTCCAACCACTGGTCTATTTTAACAGTAAATTGAAAAGGGAAAAGCAGTTAGAAATAAAATTGAAATTAAATGGAAAAGTTGTTTCCGAGGAATATAATTAAAGTGTATATGTAGTCTTACCGACCAGAGAACCTCTGAATTTATTTTTTAAGGGATTAATTCTCTATGTACCAAATAAAACTTTGAAATTTCTTGAGTGATAAATACGAGCATGCATACATTTCTAGGGCTAATGAGGAGATACATTAACCCATTAATGCCTAGCGTCCCTTTTTAGGGACGGTCCTAAAAAGGACCTGAATTTTTCTAAAATGAACATTTCAACCAAATAATAGTGTTCAATTAGTACCTTGGTACTGTTTCAATTCGTTATTAACAGATTGCAGCATATAACCATTGTAAAGTGTGTTCTGTAGCAGTTTTAATATGATCTTTATCAAAAATTACATCGTTCACGTTCACATCAATCTCAAGTAAAAAAAGTTTTCAAAGTTATTCCCAGCTTCCCAGTTTATGTTAAGTGCTGATTTTATTTCTTCTAATAAAATGTCTTTTAAATATTATAACAAGTATTTTTTATTAGTTTTCCTGTCCATTAAACACTGTTTATAACTAGTATACAAAATATCTTTGGAAAAAAATGTCAGGCATTAATGGGGTAAGTATTATATAAAAATATTGCAATACGATCTCCAAAATTTGCCATCTTGTTTGGAAAGAAGGAAAACGAAATATGGGTGATTTAGTTTTTGAGAAGAATCAATCTGTAAGGGTTCAGGAGGTGAAGAGGAGGGGTGTGGGTCGAAACTTTCCTTTAGAATATTTTAAATTGATAGCGAAAACCGCAATTTTAGGATATATCGGATGACGTTGGGAAATTAGTGCTACTCCTAGAATTTTTCAGAAGTTGAGGTTTTAAAATCACAATT
This sequence comes from Uloborus plumipes, assembly GCA_038373865.1. Taxonomy (NCBI): domain Eukaryota; kingdom Metazoa; phylum Arthropoda; class Arachnida; order Araneae; family Uloboridae; genus Uloborus; species Uloborus plumipes. The sequence goes on from JAXGGA010001072.1 coordinate 43,698, forward strand.
TTAAACTTTCTTTATTGGTGGAGTTCAGGGATGGGGAAAGTTTTGGGGCTACCTCCGAAAAGTTTTCGACATTGAATTGTGAAAAATGCAATTATAAGATTTGTCGTGACACTTTGGGAAAAAGTGGACTCCTTTGGGAAAGTTTCAATTTTAGGTTTTAAGATTCAAGCTTAGACTATCTTTGGTAAACTTTAAAAGTGATCGGCTGCTTTTGTAAGGAACGTTTTTGAGACTGGAGACGCAGTTTTAGTTTTAGATTGCTTGGTAATGATAAAGAAAATGGCAAGAATTCCTTTCCCTCCTTTTTTCTCGAAACTAAATCAATTTTAAGCGACCTGTAAGAAGGGAGAGCGCTGTGGGGACTATCCTGTGGAAATTCTACGCACAAATTTTAATCTATCTTTACAAGAGTTAATGGTATAGGGAAAGTTTAACCTCTTCCCGGCTTTTCCCGAGCTGGACTCGGGCAAGCGAAATGTTCCATTCTGGCTCATCCCGAGTGTAGCTCGGGCACTGTGAAAATTAACACTGCACAACCAGTCTTTCCCGAATTTATTTAAATAGATATTTTTACACTTATCTTTAGGAAATGTTGCATGCGAATGATGCTATTATGTTTAAAAAGATATGTATGTATGAAAATAAGCATAAAAAAATTGACATTTTTTGATCCGTAATCCCGAAATTACTCATTTATTTAAATAGATATTTTTACATTTATTTGTAGGAAATGTTGCATGCGAATAATGCTATTATGTTTAAAAAGATATGTATGTATGAAAATTAACATAAAAAAATTGACATTTTTTGATCCCTAATCCCGAAATAAAATGAGCCTGAAAGGGGTTAAGACTCACTCCCGAAAATTTTGACCTTGAAGAAGTAAAATTGCCATTTTAAGCAATAAGCCATTTTAAGCGATACCAATCACAAGGAACTCATGGATAGTGTAACCATGAAAAAACTCTAACTAGGTAGCAATCAAAAGAGCATATCTTGCGACATATTTTTAACGCAAAAACTATTTGCCCTCTTCCACTCGTTACCGAGATATAAGGTCTTAAAGTCTTGGCAAACTTTTGAAAATAGTGTTAAATTTAACCCATTTATGCCCAGTGTCCTGAAAACGGGACGCTTGTCAGTTACTGCATACAAAAACCTGTAATGAGTGTGTCATTTTACTAAAGCTGTTTTTCACAAGTTAAGGCAGGGATTCAAGTGAAACAGGTGATCGCAAATTACAATCGTGACTGGAAATGAATTACATTAGAACGTTTCTTGATAGAAACATCGTGACGTCAGCGTGACGTTTGCCTATGAAAAACGAGCTAGATAAAACGTCACAGCCAACTTGGCGAATAAGAGGAGATCGCTGAGTGCTTGTGAGCTCTTGTTGGCTCCACCCGTAGTGACATCATGCCAATTTAAGTTGATGATAATGTAATTCACTTCCAGTAGCGATTGCAATTCGAAGCGATCGCAGTGCTGTTTCACTTGAATCCCTGCCTAAGTAGTCCTTCTTGAGGAAACCAGTTGGAGCCACTATTTGGATATCAGAGTTTAATTATTGACAGCTATTTTCAAAGAAATCAATCAAGCAAGGATCCAGCATGGGTAGCCACAGAAAGTAATTTTTTTTCGCGAACTTTTTTCATGAAATTAAACTATTTTAAAATGATTTGCTTAAAATGGATCACAGATGCCTTCTGTAATGTTACTTTGCAAAAATAAAGTCAAATGAGGTCGTATTTTGCTCACATATCTGCAAAATATCCCATAAACTGGAGTTAAATAACTTAATAAATATAGCAGCGGCGAACTATTTTAAGCCTAAAATGTATGTAAACCATTAAAAGTAAGAGTTTTAAGCAGATAAAACTTGAAAAAAAAAAATGTTAAAATAACTTGGGCATAAATGGGTTAAAGACGTACTGCCCAGTGGTTGGGGAGTTGAATTTGGAAGCAACTGGTTGAACTCTGGAATGTTTAAAAAATCCATTCCTTAAGAAGTACATAAATACCTTTGTGCAACAATTGTAAAGTATCACGGGACGCGGGAGCGTCCCGCCCCGCCAAGAAAACCAAATACAAGCCGCCAAGAAATTTCCGTCGCCAATAAAAATGTAAAAGAGCGACTAGGACTGTTTACGCGAGTAACCAAACCGGGGTTTTTACCCCTCTGTATCTCAGCCCCATAAAGATCCTTAGAGTTCATTTTTGGTATACTCAATCTCCAGCGGCCCCTGACGGCACATACTAAAGCAAAACATCCAGGACCCTCAGGGGGAGGGGTGATATATGTTATAAAATCGCTATTTTTCGCACTTTTTAAAAATTGTTTGACAAGGGTCCAGACTAAACGGTAACTCGGATTGAGCTCTGCTTTTGCACCCACATTTATTTTGTCCCAAAGCTCGGCATAGGGGGTTTTTCGACGCCCCACAGACTCCCCCCTCGTTTTTGTTTTCCGTATCTTTTCTCCCCGGGGGTCTTTAGTGTTGATTTTTGGTATGAATATTCTCGATGAGACATTGAGGACATTTTCCCAAAATTTACCCCCCGGGTCATCGCACCCCGGAGTTATTAATGCTTAAAATTGGACCGATTTCTATCTACTAGCTCTGGTTCAACATCTAAGCATTTATGTTTTCATTGTTGGGCCACGAGGAAAGAAAACTCAATGATTTATAATTTCATCTGTTGCCAGTTTCTATTTGTTAACAAATAAAATATTTGTAATTGATTTTATTGCATAAGGCTTTTAAAAGGGATCTTCAATTTAGTTCATTTTAATATGAGATCGGCAGTAAGGGTTGGGGTTTTTTTTTAAAAACTTTTAATTTAATCGTAGTATTGTTAGCAACTAGCTTTGTTTTGCGTCGGTTCGGCTGGTACATTGTGATTGATTTCAAATTTATCCTAGACTGAAGAAGATCCTTGAACTTTTGCACCAAATGCATGCTGCCAAGAAAACCACTGATGTCGGACCGCCAAGAAAAATGTTGAAGGGAAAAAAAACATGCAAAGTAAATTTTGAAAAGAAAAAAAAACACAGGCAAAGAAATAATATTAATGCAAAAATATGTGATATCTCCCCAAAAACAACAGTGTTGTAAAAAAATCCCCCGCCAAGAAAACCTTAAATACTCAGCCTTAAAAAGTTATGATATCGAGTTTTCCCGCCAAGTTTGTGCCAAACTACAACTAACCTGTATGTATAGTTCTTTTAAATTGTTTTCAGTCCTGCCAGGCGGGAAGTTTTTACTCATTAAGCAACCACCTCACAAGACAAAGCTTCCCGCCTGGCAGGACTGAAAACAATTTAAAAGAACTATACATACAGGTTAGTTGTAGTTTGGCACAAACTTGGCGGGAAAACTCGATATCATAACTTTTTAAGGCTGAGTATTTAAGGTTTTCTTGGCGGGGGATTTTTTTACAACACTGTTGTTTTTGGGGAGATAAATACAACGTTAAATAGCACAAATACGCAAGGATACTGCAGACGTGTTTCGGCACTACAAGGAAAGCCTTTTTCAATGCAAAAAAATTATGAGCTTAGACGCACAGGTGCATCCATCCTTATTCATAAATTTTTACTGGACGATTTTGCAACTTTGGAGATATAATTGCAATTTTCAAATACCAGAACACCACCTTGCATGAGATAGTGTTCATGTGTTTGCATACCTAATGTGATCACAAGGCAAACATTCAGAGTTACATTCAAAAAATTGAGAATCCTTTTCCCCTCCCAAAAAATTACGCACGCGACGTCCCTGTCTGGAGCCGTCTCACCCCCTCTCATGTAGAGGTGGTGCTGCCATCTGTCGGGCTTCGTTGGACCTCTTCATTTCGGCTTATGCAAGTGCAAAACTAACTCTCAGAAGCATGGAGAAATTCATTTAAAGAAAACAACATGTTTAAAAAAAAAGTTTTAAAATATTTCATAACCTCGGACTACGTGCCATCTTTTCCTGAGAAAACTTTAGTTTATCGAAAATAAATTCCAAATGTAACCACTTTGGAGGGTTTTGTTTTCTAATATCATTACTTTCACCTGTGTGCACATTACGTACTTTATGAAATCTTGCGGATGTTAACGTGAAATCTTGTGATGTACTAAAGCTTTGACTTTATTTAAGCCTTCACAAAAATCCCTTTTCCCTAGTATAGAAGAGTGAAATGAAATGAAATCAACAAGCTCTCGTGAATTGTCACGTGATGTAAACAAAAAAAAGTTCATACTTATTTCCCGAGTTTGTTGAGATTTTTATCAAATTAAAGAACCTCTTTATCACCTTTCGACTGTTTTATAGTTTCTGTTATTTCAAATTAGACTTTGTCTTGACAAGGTCTTTTCGTTGTCATGATGAACTGTCTAAGTTTTGCTCTGTTAATTATTGTTTTTTGTAATAGTGTTCAGTCTTTGCCTATTGCTGAACATTTTACATCTGGATATGAGGTTTGTTAATTCTACAGTCGCAAAGCTATTGCAGTATTTTTTCTTATTTTGTAACATCAATTGTTTGGTTTTAATCTTTTTCGTGCAATTTGTCTCATTTTTTTAAAAAAAGTCAGATTGTGGTGCAAATAAGTGAGTTTTAAATGCGAAATTTCAAATCGAAATATAATCGTGTTCTTCCTCATCTGTGGTTCTTTGCCTACTCAAGTCATGTCTTTAATCAGTACTATTTAATTTGCATTATTTTATTTTAATAGAATACTAGAATAGATTGAGTCCAGACATTCTTACAGGACCAAAGTCAAGGATCTCTAGATTATTAATTATGCATGCAAGTCATAAAATTATAATGTACTAATTAAATTAATGTTTATTAAATGAATCGTACTTAAATTAATTATATAGTGCATTACTTCATGAAACTTTGCCCCTTAAAAAATAAGAAGAGTTAAAATTGTTGTCATTTAATTAAGCAAAGTCAAATTGTACTTTTATATTATTATGTTATTATGCATATTGTATCTTTTTTACATTACCATACTGTTCTTCATCATATTTGATCCTCTCCTTGCAATGTGACAATTGTGACATGCCACAATGCATTACATAAACATATATTGGTATGAAAAAGTTTTTATTTCAACTGTAATGTAGGATATCTCCCTCCCCCTTGTAACAATTTCACAACAGCCCTCCCCTAAGGGCAGATCTTTACTTGTACTTATGGATGACCCCTAACATCAAAAGTGCAGGGACACTTGTGTAAAAAATAGACAAGAAGTTCCGTATAGAACTTAACAAGTACATTTTTCCATGCAGCATTGACGTTTTTTTTTCACATCAGATAAATGTTCCTCCTCTGAATAAGCTGAAATTGGTTCTTTGGTGTACTTTTTAAACATTTAACAGTTTGATTACATAAAATTTATGTTAAATTTATTTTCTCAAACTGCTATGCTTTATTTTTCAGTAAATTTGAACTATTAAGCACAAACCTTTCTATTTAGACCATGTAAACGTAGCTATTTTGTCCAATGTTTAAGTTAATTTTCTTCCAAGACCAATTGAAGAACAAAGTTACAAAACATATCTTTCCTAAGATACTATGTTAAATTTGAATTATAAACTCAAAATAGATTTTAATAAAAATAAAGTTTTTTAGTCTTTTGGATAAAAAATAAAGCACTGTGAATTCCCTTTTATCATCCCTTGCCATAAAAAAGAACCATCTTGGCAATCATTTTTACACACTAAAAAAATTGCTCTTTGAAATTACTTTATTTTTATTCAGTCATATTTATCTCTGACTTGCCGCAATTTGAAGTCTATGGGAAATATTTAAAATAGCTCTCATGTTTTTAAAATTTAGTATATATTTATTTTTCATGCAAAGTTGGAATGGTAAATGATGTTTTGACGTTTATAAGGAATAGCTCATTCACTTACATTTTTTAAAACTAAGCTTTCTGTATTCAATTTATTTTCAGAAATGTCCAACTGGTGAAGATGATAAATTGAATGTCCACTTGGTCTGTCATACTCACAATGATGTTGGATGGTTAAAGACAGTGGACCAGTACTTTTATGGAGGTATGCTTTAGTTTTGATTGCTAAAAAATATTTCTTGCATTAGAAATATATTCAGTTTTTGAATAAAGTAATAAGAACTGTAATTATTTTTACCAAACTAACTACTCAGCCACTTTCTCTACTTACTAATGAATTGAAACCTGCAGATTTTAGAAACATTATGTAATATACAGAATGGGAAGAAATATGCAATTACTATTCATTAAAAACAAAAAAGATTATTGACTTCTGTCATTTTATTAACAGGTATTTCTTTTCGTGCTACACATGACTTTATTCCTTGAGCCTTTATGTACTACATTTACTGTACTTTATCAAGTATTTTGATATTTTTGCATTATTATTTTACTATTTACATAGTAATATATATATATATATATATATATAAATAGATTAATGTCTAACATTGATATTCCAAGTAACTTTTGATGTTAGTTCAGAGAAATGCTAAACTGGATAAAAAAAATATTATTTATGAGTAATCTGGTGGGGGGGGGGAGGGTTATGTAGAAAGTATGTGTGCATGTGGGAGGGGAGAGGGTTATGTTGCAAGGTTTTGGGGCATTTCTCGGTATTTGTGACATAGGGGTGTCCGTAACAAAACTTTTTAAAAGTTTAAAGTTTTTATATATATTGAAAAAGTACATTCTAAAGTATATGAATATCATGTTTTTTTTTTTTATAGTTCATTTTATATTATGTTTGTAATTGCACTCAGAACATTGAAAATGCAATTTTCACTGTTACGGACTCTACATTGAATTTTTCTTTAAATCTGGCTTAAACCGATTTTTAAGCCAAAACTGGTACTTGAGACAGATCAAGTAAAGGCTCACCTCTAATATAGCTAACAATTTTAATCAAAAAGTGTGTTCTATAAAAAGTTATGGATTGTGAAAATGATGACTGTAGAGTCCGTAACAATAATTGGAATAAAAGTTTAGTTTAAAATTTTATTTATGCATTTTATTTCACTAAATTGCATATTTTCTAATTTCACCTACGCTGTCACAATATTGTACAAGAAATTTCTTGATTCTTGCAATTGGTTAATTTTTATGAATTTTTAAAATTTGTTACGGACTCTACAAAAATGTTACGGACTCTACATTTAGCAACAGTTTCAACACATCTCTTTATTTACCAAAGTACTTGAACTCCCAAACAGAAGCGTAAAAAAACTTAAAGTTATATCGTTGAAAGACATTACTACTTATACTTAAAAAAAGAAACTTTAACATTGACTTTCAGAAGAATTTTGATGTGACAGCTCATATATTTAATTAAAAGTATTTAAAAGGGTAATGAGCAAAAATTTTTTGCTAAAAAAATCAAACATATATTTGATTTTTCAAGCAAAAATTTTTGTTCATTATATTAAAAATATGCCTTTTTAAAGAAATCTATGAGCTGTCACATACAGGACAAAATAGCTGCGCTTGTTTTGTAGAACAACTCAATATTCTTTGAGCTTTTATATTTTGGTTCTGGATCAACTTTTTGGTTTTAAAATGATACAGGTTTGAAGGAACAAGTGATTTTACACATTTAAGGCCCATTCCTCATTGCTTACATTGTTTTTACACAAAAGAGCACAATTAGGAGCAATTTTTAACATGATTTTTTTTTTTTTGCCTAATTTAGTTCAAAATCTATATTTAAGCAATTTAGTGTCGAAATTAAACTTGAATGATCAAAAAAGTCACAAGTTTCTTGACTTTAACGGTTTACCTTTGGGATGAGTTACATTTGTTAAGCAAAAAAAAAATGTTCATTTGAAAAATGAAAAGTGCTGATGTAAATCTTGATTATTTTACACAACAAAAACCTTTTGTTCATCTTTACACATTATTGATACCTCTGTTCCATCCAAGGGTAGATCCAAATTCTATCTTTTTTTTTTTTTTTTAATTTTTTATTATCGAGGGGGGGGGGTGTCATTCCGAAAAAGGGAAGGGTAATAAGTAATTTTTGGGCATAAATAAGGGGACTGTTGTAAACATTCTGAAATATAGGCTCTAAAACATAGCTTTAGACTATGTTTGGTCCCTCAAATTACGTAAATGGATAGATGAGTCACCCCCCCCCTCCATAATAGAACATTGATAAGAAAATAAACATAAACTGATATTATAATAAAAAACTTAATTTCAAAATTACTGCAGCTAAATTTGCCATTTAATAAAATTGTTTATATACTGAATTTTTTGATTTTGGTACATTTTAAAATACTTAAATATTTTTAATTGAATTAGCTGAAGATTTCAGTTACTTTGAAAAATGCAATTTTAAAAGTTTTTGCTAAAAAACAAATTTCCTCCCGCCCACCAAAATACCCCTCTTAACTATCCCGCTGTTATCGAGAAATCTTGATCTATTGAAAAGAGTAAAGTACCGATCTATTCAACTAATTCAATGTTTCACAACTTTAAAAAGAAAATAGCTTGTGAAATTCGAATTTGTACCTTGTTTTGTAGAATCAAATTTAAGACAATGCAAAAAGCAACCTATGAAGAAACTGACATGTGTATACCGCTGTCTGTTTTAATAGAAGTGCTACATCTTGACTTCTCAGCATTTTTTTTTGCGTGTATGATGGTAAAAAAGCCATAATAGTTGATTCTATTACTAAAACTATTGAACAATAATAGTGTGTTGTTGTTGTTTAGCTTCTAGTACCAATAATTTTAACAATGCTCAAACGTGACAAAAATGTAGAGTCTGTAACGTGTTCTTAAATAGGTAGTTCGTCAGTAAATAATTCCTTAAAAAATATTTTTTGATTCTTTAATTATTATTTTGGTATGTAAATGCATTATAGACAAACTGAGATATGATAAAAAAGCTTCATTAGGTAGGAATAGATGTTACTTTCACAGAAAATTTGAAGTTAGTTTCAGCAAAAATTTTCATGTCTTTTGTGCGTAGAGTCCGTAACATGCTATATATACTCTTATATTTTTAGAAATTCCGAACAAATCTAAGCTTTTTTCAATGTTTTGTGATAAGTGCACATAGAACTATAAATTTTTGAAAGTTTAGTTTCAATATTTGCACTAATCATTAGTAGGAGACTAAAACATATCTCTGAAGTGTAGAGTCCGTAACAGCTAAATACTGTGAAATTCCTCTTTTACTGTATGTAGTCTGTTGAAGAGGTACATACATAAATCAACAAATAATAATATGAAACCTGTAATATTTTTTTTAGGATCGTTTATATGTCGTTTTGGCAAATCAGCAAAAGAATTTCCCTTGCTTCATTAGCTCCTCTTACTGCTTAATTTTCCATTTGTGTATGTTATTTTATTGTCATTGTCAAATTTTGCACATAAGGTACGGGAAATACTTTAATTCAGTCTTTATGTTTTCTGTTGCTTTTTATAGTTTGAAATGTTGTTGGATGTATTCTTATAAAATCCTTATACTGAGATTTTATATATTTTAAATTTTCAGCCAACCAAAGCATACAGAATGCTGGAGTGCAGTACATTCTTGATTCTGTGATCACTGCACTGAAGCAGGACAAAAATAAGAAATTCATCTATGTGGAGACAGCGTTCTTTTCGAGGTGGTGGAACGAACAGCATGATTCCGTTCGACATACCGTGAAAAAGCTTGTGTGCAATGGTATGCTACTTTTGAGCAAACTTTTATGTGCTGGCTTTTTAAAATATGCATGTGGCACATTAAAATATATTCTATTTTGTGGTCCTAATATTTTTCATACAATCAAAAATAAATAAAATAAAATAGGCAATGAGCCTATGAGTATTAATTATCTTCATAATATGACATTCTTTACTTAAATTCTTCTACTCTAATTGCAAGGTATTCTAGTTAAAATTAATGTCCTGTATATTATTTATTTCCTTGATTAGTACAGTGGAGAACAGTTAATTGACTTAGCCCTTTTAATGAATCAGATCTTCAACAGCAGAACAATATTCCACTGTATTAAATCAGCCGCTTAATCAATTGCTTTATTGAATCAAAACTGGTTGGAACAAACAGGATTCGTAAAAGCAGTGGCCACAGTAGTTACTTTAGATGTGATTAAACTTCATTTACGCTTAATAAATTTATAATTTTTCAAAAAAAGAGAGGCAAAATGTTATATGCAATATGTATTGTATCAAAAAGCAACAAAATATTCATGTATAAACACATTGAATGTCTAAACGAGTGGGCTGATTCTTCTCCTTGCTTCACTAAGTGACCTCTAACCTGACTGCTAAAAACTAGTTTGAGTGTTATCGTCTCTATGTAGCACTTGTATGATGGAAATTGTTTCGAAGCTGACAAATCAAATAATCTCTTATTAGAGAAGGAGAAGTATGCTAAGTTCAACAATGATCATTCAGTATATTTAAAAATCCGAAAAAAAAACAAGACATGTCAAATATTTTTTCATACTTTTGAGATTTTGACTAAATATAATTACATTAAGGGTAATTAATAACCTTGCATTGATTAATCACTACAAAGATATCCCTGTCACTCGTCTCACACATCATAAAACCGTGAATCAGATACTTACAAACTATGCAACTGTAAAGATAGACCTTTTGCATACTTCTTATCATGTTTTTTTCACATGTAGCAAACATTTTAATGTCACTCAAAAAAAGTTGAGTATGGCTTATAAGTGTAGTCGAGACCTGCTAATCCTAATCCTGTTTTCAATTTTGCTATTTAGAATAGCTTCTGGTTTTTTTTTCGTTTCGATGTAAATAAATAATCAACTTTATTTGTTTTACAGAAGTATCTTTTTGAAAAAATATCCATTTTGCAGCAAATACTGTGGCAGTAGAATGTATACTCCATCAGTGTTGCTATTGAATTTGTTTTCTAAATATCATTTCCCATCAGAAACTATTACCAGTTTTTCAAAAAACCTGTTTCTTCTTTAATAGGTCAGCTGGAATTTATTGGAGGTGGCTGGAGTATGAATGATGAGGCAGCTGCCCACTATAATTCTATTATTGATCAGATGACTTTTGGGTTGAGGGTTCTGAATGACTCATTTGGGGCCTGCGGCGTACCAAAAGTGGCTTGGCAGATAGATCCTTTTGGACACTCCAGAGAGCAGGCATCACTGTTTGCACAGGTGAGAGGTGTTCATTTGCTTTTTTTATAATTAAAATGGAACATATTTTACCCTACCAATGGCACAGCAAAAGGAGCAGTTTGGGGGTAACCCCCCCCCCCCAAGAGGCCTTAGTTTCAACCCTATTGCTAATTCTACTACAGTACAGGGTGACAAGAAATAACTTGGATGAAGTTTTAAACCAAATATCTGTAAATACCAACAAAGTTATAATGGTATTGTGATAGGAAATTGATCCCAAAAGCTACTAACTCGGTGTAAGTAAGTTAGTTGTGGTAACCATTATGGTTCATGAACGATGTGCAATACTTGAATTATGTCAGTAAGGAATGAAAAGATGAGAAATTGTTCTGTAATTGAAAGTGGCTAAGCAGATGGTTTCCTACACAATTAAAAGGTTTAAAAAATTCGGACATGATGGTGACAGGTCAGAAAAAATGAGAAAGAGCTCTATTAACACATCAAGAGACCGGAAAGTTATCAAAAAGTTTAACGAAATTCTAGAATTTCAATGAAATGGTAGCTTGAGGGATGAACATCAATAGAGAGACCACTCGTTTGATAGCAATAGTTGAGCTTGGTCCTCTCCTTTACAAAATGAAAGAGGCTCAAAGGCTAACAGTAGAGAAAAAACGTACAAGAGTTCAAGAGAGGAAAGAACTGTTAAAGCTAACCGCAGATGATTGATGGCAGTCTTCGCAGATGAGAAACTGTTCTCGATTGACCAAGCTCACAATAGCCATACTGATAGAGTTTAGTAAGCAGAAACACCTGATTTTTTCTGCATTGTTGAACGGCATCAACGACCTCCCATTTGCAATTATTTGTAGTCGGATATGTGTTAGTAGAGAAACAACACTTTTTTTGTTGATCACAGATTAAAAATTAATCAGCAGATATACTGCAAACTCATTTTGGAAGATGTTGTCTTACCTTGTTCGCAAAAGCTATTTAGAAACCAAAGGTGGACCTTACATCTGGATTTTTACCTGCATACAGCTAAAGATACTCAAGATTGGTGCAAGACACATTCTCCGATCGTCACTGGAGCTCAAGAATGGTCACTGGATTCCTCAGATATGAACCCAATAGATTATTTTGCTTGGTCTATCTTGGAGACAAGGGTGTGTACTAAACCTCATAAAGCTTTGGCATCCCTACAGAAGTTCTTATGGAAAGAAAGCAATAAAATATCAGTAAGTGAGTTGCGGCCCATTGCCGAAAATTTTGTGACAGTTCTAAAGCACTGTTTTAATGATGAAAGTAGCCACTTGGAAACCGTTTAAACATATTAGACAAAATAATGTACTCATACTTACCGAGGCGCTCTCAAAAGTAAGGGCCGTTTGCTTGTATTGAAATAATGGCGCTTCGAAGCACGGTTTTACTACTGCTGGGCCATTAACTGACTCATTGTGAACCTACAGCGTCATTTATTTCATTTCTGAAGTCGTATTGTTGTCCTTGAATGCAAAAAACAATGGCCACGAAAATCATTGATCCCGCCAACTGTGAACTGCATTCTGTAATTCGGTACAAATTAAGGCTTGCTATCCAAAACAAACACTGTGGGAAATTGTCATCAAGCATAATCTTCCTCCCCGATAACGTGCATCCTCACACTGCTGCCAAAACCAAGGAGAAAATTTAAAATTTTCGTAGAGAACTTTTTGACCACCCACTGTACAGTCCCGATCTTGCACCTAGCGACTACTTCCTCTTACATTTTAAACAGCGGCTAGGTAGACAACCTTTTGAAACTGAAGAGGGACTCAAAAACGCTTGTCAACTGGTTCAACTTTCAGGCGGCAAGTTTCTACGCAGAGGGGTTAAAAAAGCTGATACAGCGGTACGAAAAATGCTTGGAAGTGAACAACGATTTCGTAGAGAATTAAAGTAAGTTTGTACCTAACTAAATATGACATTAATTTTTTTTTTCTTATGAGTATATTTTTTTCTGTGACCAAACGGCCCTTACTTTTTGAACGCGCCTCGTATTTTGAAGTTTGGTCGTAATATTTTCATTAGCATTAAAGTTATAATGTCACATTTGTACCCAAGTTATTTCTTGTCACCCTGTAGTTAATGCACATAAAAGAGCTACTCAGACCAAAAAATCATCTCCAGAGGGTATTTCTAGTTACGCTACAATTCTTCATAATATGCAATGTTAATTGTTGCTCTTTTGACTTTGAAATAAATAAAAAGCATTCATGCTTTTTATCAATAATTCCAAAGCTTGTATTCGTAGTCAAACAATACAAGATGACAAATGATGAGTTGAACCCTCCAAAATAAATAAATCAATAAAAATGTTTCAATAATTTTTTTGAACGATATTCTTCCTGAAAAATAAATGTAACATTGATGCAATATTTGAAATATATTAATTTTATTTGGTAGTTTAAACATTTAAATGTAGCTCATCAAATGAAATATGTTATTTTTTAATAACGTACATTTTCTTCAAAATTATGTTATTGCAAGAGATACTTATCTCTTTCTTATCTCATACTTATCTAAAATTAACAGGATTTTGTTGAAAAAGTATTTTTCCCCTTCAAATTTAAAATTATTAGCTGAACATTTTTTTTTTTGTGTAGATGTTCTTTGATGGATTATTTTTTGGTCGGTTGGATTATCAAGATAAGGATCTGAGGGAGCGAACGAAGACCATGGAGCATGTATGGAGAGCTAGTGCAAATATAGGTGTGTAAAAAAATAGTGGTCACAATGTTTCATAAACTGTGTAAGGAATAGAATTTATATTTAAACTTTTGATGAAGTTGTATGCTACTTTTTCATTTTACCTGCAGCTCATTGGAAGATTGTAATCCAACCTTTGGAAAAATGTTTTTTATACAATTGCAAAATTTGTGTTGAATCAATTTTAATGGACATGTTAATGGCAAAGTATGAAATGCCGGTTTTCAACAGCATGACTAGGTATTGTATATAATAGTAGACTTTTTTTTTTGTTAAAGTATGAAATATGGCTATTATTTCACTTTCCCTAGGCATTATATGCAATACCTAGACATGCTATGAAATAACAAGTACTATTTAGGCTAAGTATGGAAAAATGTCCCAAAAAGGCTGTAATATAAACTACATGCATTCTTCAAAAATACAAATGGTGTTTCTATAAAAAAGAATATGAATGCCCTTAAAAAGATCTTCAAAATCGGTAAAGAATAATGAAAGTTTTACAAAACAAAATTTATGCCTTTCTTAGCAAACAAAACAAAATTTTCATTAAAAAAATGGGAAATTAAAATTGAAGAACTTGTTGTAACAAGGTAGGCTTTAAGGACATTTTAAATTACATTTCATTATCTTTGCAACTTGATTTTTGAAATGAATCCAAGATATATTTTTTCATACTTTTCCGGTTTTTCATTTGGCATTTTATGAAATACCTAAGAAATGTGTGAAATATGAATCCTTTCAAGTGTTACTGGCTAGTTTTAGGCTTTATGCATAGTGCTTAGGCATTCAATAGAATATCAGATTTTAAACTTTGCTCGTAACAGATACATTATAATTTCATTTCAACAATTTTCTTTTGACAGGTGCTAAAGCTCATCTCTTTACTGGAGCTTTGCCAAATTCATATGGCCCACCCTCTGGTTTTTGCTTTGATATACTCTGCAGTGATCCTCCTATAATGGTATTACCCGCTTATGAATAAAATTGAAATTCTTGTCTATCAACACAAATAATGATAATAATTGTAATTTTGTGCTGCTCATTACAGGACGATCCAGAGTTGAAGGATTATAATGTTGATCAGCGTGTTAGTGACTTTATTTCTATTGCTGAGGATCAGGTATGGGAAAACTTTTCTTCCAGTTACTTCAATTTTTAGATTTTCAAAATCTTTCTTTTTTTTTTCTTGTTCTTATGTTATTTGCAGGAAACGGTACCTCACAAAGCTTAGGAAAGGTTTCGGAAAACAGATTTCAAATGGAAATTAAAAAGTATCATTCTTGTTTGACAGTTATTTAAAAAAAAATAGGCAAGAGGAAAACTTTTCAGTCAAGTTATATGGAACCCTTTGTCATATTGTACTTTTTCAACTGATACAATGCTGAACAAAAAAATCCACTTTGTCATCAGGACTGTAAAGCTTTTTCAAAAATAATAAAATAATAATAATCAAAACGGGGAAAAAGTTGATCAGAGAAAATGGATAAAATAAGTGTGTCATACTCCGACAGCATAATTATAAAATAAATTAAAATTTGATTTAAATTGGGCGTTTTACCACCTGGAATATTTGAATTGTGTTAGAAAGGTAATGAGACATTATCTCTTTCAAAGTACTTTTCCTTGGCAGCTGTGCACCAGTGGAAACTGCTCCCATTCTTGCTAGCAGCTCTGAATGTTTGCGATTGGCTGTATTTTTAATGTGTTGATTAGGTTCTTTGAATATTTTACCCAAAGGAATTTAAAAAGGAAAATTAGGGTCCCAAATTGACCTTCCTTTAACACTTTTCGATTCCGAGAGAAAAGTCTCAAATACTCAGCTGAATAGGAGAAGCTAGGGAGCAATAGGAGTGTCTTCCGACATTAAGAATTCCATGATGGATATGGCCGGATGACGCAACAAATCTTGGGTTCAAATTAGATGTATAGAGAAAGTGTTTAAGTTTGTCTGTTTGTGCCATAATCCTGATTGTTAAACAGCGGTCTGCTCCCACAAAAAACTAAATTAGCTCTCAAGGCGTTAGATTTTAAGGATTAAACCCCTCTCATTGGAAGAAAATATAATAAAAAGCAATATAAAGAAAATGTACCCTTAAATTAGCATTGGCGTCAACATTTATGTATACTACCCTTTTTTTTAAAATCATTTTGTTTGAAATTTTTGCTGCACTGTAAAAGAAGTAAACAAGTGTGGAAACATTTCTGAGTGTATGGAGCATCTACGGTTCATGTAATTTTTAAAAGGTTTTTGAGTATTATGAAATATCTTTTTGTTATGTTCAAATTCCTTTCAGAGTGGATCAGAAAGGTGTTTCTAAAATTTAAAAAAACACTTCCAAGTATTTTGCAAACCTTTTTCTGTATTATTCAGAAATTTTGGAAGTATTTCAGTAAATTCTCAAAAAAAATTTTGGAATTTACATGCACCATAGAAACATTTACTTCTCAATTTCTTCTCTCAAAACTTTTTTTGTATACTTAAATGAATATTTTTAGGCCAAACACTATGCCACTAACCACATAATTATGACAATGGGAGAAGATTTCCACTACCAAAATGCAGCAATGTGGTTTAAAAACCTTGATAAACTCATAAAACATGTCAATGAAAAGGTGAGTGAGTTTTTCGACTTCTGACAACCAAGTTCATCAATTGATTTTATCTCATCATTTCCCCCATACAAAACACGTTTATTTGCTCTTTGGCTCTCATAAAAGTGGTTTTCATATAGTGCTTTTGCCTTGTTATTGTCTATGGTCTTTGCTAGTTTAATTGCCATCCATTGATCCATTTTTAAAACTTATATACATGCAACATTTCACTATAATTATTTTGTTTGGTGAGTTATGGATTGAAATTTTTACCATAATTACCTGACATATCCAAACTTGTCATCATTGGTGAGAACCCACAAATTACTTTTAATGGTATACACTTAAGCAGAGAATATTAATGCTAAATAAAATGTGTTCAGTGAATGTTAGAAAGCACATTGCCACAGGTTGTCAATTATGATTAGCCTACTGTAGGAAAAAAAAATCATGTTTCCATTTGTGTGTACATTTGCACAGTGTAATATTGATTCCTAGTAACTTCCTCAATTTAATCGCATAATTTACTGTTCTCTTCTGTGCCCTTCCTTTTGACTCAATATGATGGGTAATGATTATAATAGTGTTGGCAGTCCTAGATGGAGTATTTCAAAAGGGAAAATATGAGTTGAAATAATAATCCCTTGAAAATCATGAAAACAGTGTGAAAATTTTCTAAGCAACAGCAATTTTATTGAACTATTTCCATCCAAAATCAAACAATCTATTCTCTACTTTTGACTCTGTTAGTCAGTAGTCTGCGCAGCTTTGCATTCTTATTGGTACAGCATTTTATTTATTTATTTAAGGTCATAACTGTAATCATCCACAAATTATTTCTTCATTTTAGTTTTTTGATCAGTTATAGGCTCTGATATCCGAGTTTGAGGTAAAAATGACCATGAAAAGATTTCATTTGAAATTTATCAGGATCATCATTTTGACATAGATTTTGTTTGAAGTTTATTGAATAGGTCTTTTACTTGACTCCTTTTGCCATAGCTATTCTATTCTAAATTTATGTGTAACCTAATTGTTCTTTATTTGTTTCTGATCATATACGGCAATCGATATTTCATTGTTTCCTTTTCATTGTTAAGGTACATTATATGCTCTGATATGAAAGGATTATATAAAAATAACAATGATGATATTGTTTTCAATGAAATAAGAATAGAATTTTCAATGCAATGGCATAACTATAATCATCTAAATTATTACCCCCCAAAAAAGGGTCTTGGAAAATGATGAGATAAAAAAATCCTTATGATCTTTGTTTGAAGTAAGTTTAAAACATTGCTCACCTTATCATTGAATAATGGGTTTTCTAAAGAGAAAAGAAGACAAAGAAGAATAAACACTACAAATTGTGCAAGTTCTTTCCCTAAATCAACTTCTAAGTAAGAAATTAAATTAAAAAATAATAAAATATTTTTAGTTCTTTGAAGGAGACTTTTTTTTACTGCATTTTGTTTATGTCTACTTTTATGCGCTGAATATTAAAATTTTTTAAACTCTCTGCTTTTGACAATGACAAGCATATGCTTGCTATTTTCTTGAGTTCTACCATCTTGTTTTCATGAAGATATTATTGAATAATCCTACAGTACCATCGGATGTATAAAAAGTAAAACCAAACAACCCTTTTTCAAAATAATATGTTAAGATATATTCAGGCCAGAGTTGAATATTTAAGTGCTTTTGTATAAAAAATAATTTCAACCAAAATTGGTAGAGTGAAGTGTAAGTGATCTGGTCGACTTGAGTACTAAGAAAAAAGAAAGAAGGATAATTAGAAGAAAAATCATTTGATTAAGTTAAAAGCTCATTTAAATGCTAATTTAAATAAATCTGTTTCATTTGAATACAGAAAGAAGACTCAAAAATTGCATTAAAAAAAGTTAGCATAGTTGTCCTTTTGAATTTTTCGTAATTGAACTTAACATTTTCTTCTTCAGGCAAAACATTATGCTACTAATCACATTGTTATGACAATGGGGAATGACTTCAATTACCAAAATGCGGCAACATGGTACAAAAATCTCGATAAGCTAATCAAGTATGTTAATGCTAAGGTGAGCTTTTGTTTTATTCTTAAATATCTTTGTGTTTTAAATATCTGTGCATTTAAGTGTTTGTGCATGTATCTATGCAGTTAGTTCATACTCAGTGAAGATCAACAACTCACTTAAAACTATTCATCCTATTGCAAGTAGCATCTGCTTTAACTAAACTATTTCAGATGCCTACAACCCTGTTGAGAAAGTAATTTTTCCTAACTTCAACATAAACTGTATATGCAAAGCTTAAAACAATGCCCCCTCCCCAGTTTTGCCATTAGTGCAAGACGATAACCCACCGTTTCCCTCGACTTAAATGAGTTTAAATAACTAGATATTATCCTTTTTTATTTTCCTTTCCTCCAGCATATATGCATAAAGCATTTTAATCCTGGAGTTACAATTTAAATCTGAATTTTCTCTTCTTTGAACTTATTCCTATAAGTTAATATCTTTTTCTTTAAGTAAAGAGACAAAAGTTTGACAACAACTCAAATTTACAAAAATGCTAATCCTAATGAGCCTACGAGCTAACTCAAAGTTGATTCTGTCAACTAAAATGACATACTACGAATTATCTCGTAGTTGGGCATGGGCAGTCAACGTTTTAACTTGTTCTTCATATTCTTGTCCTATCAATTTGACATCATCTGCAAAGCTGCAAATGTCCCCAGAAATATATTTGTCACTGTAATGCGCAAAACAGTCGCAGATGCTACTGGTATCATTCTCACCAATTTTTGAAACTTCAAACTATTGCTTCTTCTTCTATTCTCATTTGGCAAGCATAGTTCTTTTTCATGCTTTATATAATTTTAAAATTAGAATTATTATGCACAGTTCAAATTTTAAATGACTTCAAAAGTCAAAAAAATGAAATTTGAAGCAAGCTATTTCTTCATGTCTCACTATTTAGATGATTTCTATTCACAGCAAACAAATGGCAGCCGAGTCAATGTGTTCTACTCCACTCCTTCGTGCTACTTGTATGCCTTAAATCAGGCAAACGTGACATGGACTACCAAAGATGATGATTTTCTTCCCTATGCGAATGACCCACATGCATACTGGACTGGCTATTTCACCAGCAGACCCTCATTGAAAGGATATGAAAGAGTGGGAAACAATAAGTTACAAGTGAGTGCTCCATATTGTTATTTTTTATTTATTTAGATGCAACATGAATAATTCTTTGATAGTTTCATGCTGTGCTCATGCTAGTCTCTCGCAAACATTTCTTATGAATGAACATTTCTTATTATTATTGCTATTGCCATTATTATTAGCATATTGTCAGTCTCAGTTAAAGATTAGCAATACTAATTCAATCTCCCCTCCCCATCAGATTGTTATGTAATAAAATTTCGTTTCCTGACTTCTATTTTAGAAATATTATTGGCACTATTCACCTATGCATTTTAGTTTTTTTTTTTTTTCATTTTCGTGAAAATTCCTTTTATGTTTCCAAACTTAAAATGTATACACATATGTTCTTGTTTAGTTGGTTTTAGTTTCATTTTTTGCCCTAACAGCATATTTTTAGCTGTTAATTTTTCAATGAAAACTTTTTATTGCTTTAAAATCTTTTCTGTAAAATATAAACCTCAGTAGTCTTAGATTTTCCTAAAACTGCAACAGTTAGCATTTTATATTTTAAAAGAATAGTTTTAAATCAGAACCATCATTATTTCTTTTTTTTTTCTCAATTTTCCTATGCAAATAATCATTGCAAAGTTTTCTGATGATCTTTGCACCTTTTTTAGAACTTATTTTAATCCTTCAAAATATTTTCTGTTAATGGTTTCCATTTAGTATAATTTAATTATTTGTGTTTTCTAGTGTTTTCATACTGTTTTTCTACTTACTGTGTAACCATTTTATTGTTTATGAAATCGTTTTTGCTCTTTCTTTCAGGCTTGTAAACAGTTAGCTGCGAGGGCAGATATTGAAGAAGTTACTTTAGATTTTATGAGTTAGTGAATATTATACTTTCTTTTATTTATTTGTTCATTTATTTATTTCTTTGTGTTGAAGCTAGCATATTTCAGAAACATGCCATCGATATTTAGGTAAAATAATTATTATTTTTTTTAACATAAAATGAATGCCAAAATATAATAGAGAAAAATTTCTAATGACTATTTCTGACATTTCATTTCACCTACTTTTGTTTTTGTATTTCAAACTATTTCAGTATCATACTTCAGATATTGAATATATAATATTGTTTTGGATCATCAAATCAGTAGACGTCCTGTTAATAAACTTTTAATTGCAAAAATTAAGAAACTGATTTTTAAGTTTTAAATTTTTTAGGCCTTTTATTTCTAATTCATAGTGCCGTCTATCTGTTTCAAGATCATCTATTGAGCATTTGTTGTTCATGTTCAATAATAAGGAGAAATTGAAATGAAATGTGTTTTCCAGTTTGTGTGCATTTTGAGAAAAGCAATTACAGTCTAGTTCATTAATTTATTGTTTTTCATGTTTTTAAAAATTAACATGTTATTAATTCTATTTTTGTTTGGGTATTTAGGAAAAGCCATGGGTATTATGCAGCATCATGATGCAATTACGTAAGTATTTTTCTTACTTTGAATGAATGCTTTCTGAACAATTGCAAAGCACTAATTTCAAATTTTGATCCTCGATTTTAGCTAAGTAGAACTAACTTTGTTGAATAGCGTATTACAGTTGCTGTTATGTATCTTAGGGAACATCATTGTTCATTAACCTTAAATACCACTACTGTTGTTTCAGTTAAATTGCAATTGAACTAAGGAATTTTACTATCATACTTCATCATAATCGTGACTATTTTTGGAATCTTGTTTTCACTTTCAAAAAAAAAAAAAAAACTTGAAGTATGAGAAAAAGTTTTGGGCTAAAGTTATGGCCTCCTTAGTAAAGTTTGTAAAAAAAAAAGAAAATAGTAACTATATCAAAAGCTTAGTAAACAAATAAATTATTAAAAATTTGTTTGTTTAAATTTGGAATAC
Source organism: Uloborus plumipes (assembly GCA_038373865.1). NCBI lineage: Eukaryota > Metazoa > Arthropoda > Arachnida > Araneae > Uloboridae > Uloborus > Uloborus plumipes. The sequence continues at coordinate 65,223 of JAXGGA010001072.1, forward strand.
AAACAGGTTAACTTTTGATGCTTTTGATTATGTATAATTGTTATCTTTTATTTTTTATATTACAAAGAGGTAATATTCTCGAATAAATGCTCTATATTATGAGTATGAGTTCTCATAAAGTAAAAAATGAATTATAATTGTTTTTCATTGTAATTACATCATGAAATTTTACAACCTTATTTTATCTTGAACTATTAGTGGAACAGCCAAACAGCATGTTACCAATGATTATGAGCAAACGTTATCTTCTGCAATAGAAACTTGTCATGTAAGTAGCTTAATCATTTAACAAATATATATATATATATATATATATATATATATATATATATATATATATATATATATATATATATATATATATATATATATGATTTTTGTTTCAATGTTGGATTTCTTTTAGTGAATTTTGTTTGAGACATGAAATGTGCCTAATTTTACAAAAAAAATTAAATTTGCTTGATGCAAAATTTGTAACCCTTTTTAAAATATGAAAATATAAAAAATTTATGTTCTTTATATCATGCCTGTTAAATACTCTTAGATATGAAAAAATATGCAAACTAGTCTTTGATGTCGATTAGATAATGTGTCTGTAAAACGAGGAAATCACATGATTTTTCTATTTTATTTAATAGTTAGTATACTTAATGGCACATGAGTAAAAAAACAAACTTGATTCTAATTTTTCCTTTTCGAGTTGTTAAAAGCTGTTAAGCAAATCAATGGCATTTTCTATTCTGGGATGAACTGGCTTGAATTTTTAACTTTGTCTTTTGATTTTCATAGCATTTAATGGTATTCTTTCTGATTTTCTTGTCTATAGAACACATATATAATAAACAAAAGCTTAAGAATATTTTCTGTTCATTGTATTAAAGGTATATTTTATGACCTCAAACTATTGTGCAGATTTATTTTTGACAGTTGCAGATTACTTTATTTTTGTAATATTCTCATATTATATTTTTTAAAATGGGTAGCCTTGTTAAAAAAGAGAGTTTCTATGAAGACATTTTAATGATTGCATTATACCATTGATTCGAAAATTGTCAAAAAATTTGCATTAATTGAATTCACATTTTCAATCTAGCTTATGATTTCAAACTGTTGAATAATCTCCTGTGCTATTTTTTGAAATAAAATTCAATATCATATGATTTGTCATTGATAAAAAATTACAGCTGAAAAGAGAAGATATATACTTTCAAGTGCCAACATTGATTGTTTAAGTTTAGTTGTAACATAAAGAGCTTAAAGCTCTGCTAATAATTTTATATTATTTCATAGGAGGTTCCAAGTTCTAAAACTATTTGTATTTATAATTACATGTATGTTAGAAAATAAACATAAAGGTAATTTTTTTTATTATAATACGAGGCGTATTTTTAAAGTAAGTACCGTTTTGGTATAAAGTAAAAACAAGCAAAGTTATCTGTATATTTTTTTTACATGAAAGCCCATACCTTAAACTACTTTTCTACATAATTGCCACCAATACAACGGCACTTATCCTATACAATTAGCTTTAAAGTCCCTCTTCAAAGAAATATGCCGCCACTGCATTACAATCAACCTGACATCACCGTCATTGTCGTGGCACTAGCTAGCGGCCGAGGGGCTGCTTCATATGAAAAAACAGGTAGTAGTCACTGGATGCTCGATTTGGGTTGCTTTTGCACAAAATCTTCATTAATGAAGGAAGGTCGATCACTCCGTTCCTTGGTGTGAACATTAGAGTGGCCATCTTTGAACACTAGTACCCAAATCCAAACCATTCCATCGCTCGTAATGGTTTCACCATGTGCTGAAGAAATCTCGCGATGAATATCGATAGCTTTTAAACCTTTTGCAGTTAAAAAACGAATTACCCCACTTACCTAACAGTCAGCGGCACTCTCAATAGATGGACGTTTTTGAAGCTGATTGTACGATATGATAAGTGCCTTACATTTAATGGCAATTATGCAGAAAAGTAGTTTAAGGTAGGGCTTTCATGGTAAAAATACAATTGTAAGGATACTTATGTCTGTTTTTTATTTAAATCGAAACAGCACTTACTTTAAAAATGCGCCTCGTATATTGATGTATTCATCTTTTAGTTTGAATGAAGAATCATAATTTATAATTTGCAGGTGTCGTTGTGTGCATTTAATTGTATTTTCACTTTGTGTTAAGAAATATTAGCAGTATGGAAATAGAAGGGGGGAAAAGGCAAAAAGAAATTGGAGTTAAAAAATGTATTTGAATGCTTTCCTATTTTTAAATACAAAATCATATGTTCTAAATATTAAACATCGAAGTTGTGCATGTCTTCTTTCTTAGTCAGTTTGAATTTTATTTTTTATACTAAGTTGTTCTTTTATCTTACGTATCTGAAGTGTGTGCAAAAACAAACAAAATCATTCAATCGTGCTTCTTGTCCCGTATTTTCTTCTGCTTCAGAAGACTCTTTCCAAACCGAGCGGAAATTAAGTTTTAACTAAACGTTTTACTACCATGATATGAAATGCTTGATAACTTCTTTGAAAAAATATTTTTTGTTTCAGGACATTGTGACTGAAGCTTATGAAAAATTGATGCCCAAAAATGCAGGCACTAACGATACTGTCCCTAAGCAATATTTCTGCAATTATTTAAATATTAGTGAATGTAGCATTTCTGAACAGAGCTCTATGGTAAGTAAATGAATTTGATTTTTATAATACAATCATGTTAGTAAAGTACTAAACTAAAGTTTTGTTTATTCAGAAATATTAGGTTGCATTTTTTTCCCTTAAGAAATTAAACTTTTTTTCAATTTTCAATAGGTTAATTGCTTTGTCCTAAGTGTATCTGTCTATTCAAGGTTATTTCTATTCAAGACTATTTCAAGAAAGATTTGAATGCAATAAGTACTGCTATAGTTTTATTAAATTTTAACTAACAGGAGAAATAGGTCAACTAAAAGCATAAGTTTCGCTTTGATATGGCGCAAGATTTTTTTCTTCAAGAGAAAAGGATAGATCAGGGGTCTCCAACCTTTTTTACTCGGGGACCAAATTGAAAATTTTTGAAAGCGAGGCGGGCCAACGATCCAAAAATAGTTCAAATCAGATGGGTTTTTTTGTAACATTACGGAAACTCTTAAAATTTAGAGAGCAGTTCAGAAAACTGAAATAAAAGTCATTTTTTCCCACAAAATGTATTTTGCTCTCCAAATGGCCTCCTGTCTTCTCAGAGATCGTTAGAAGATCAGAGACCTTTTCCCTTTTATGTGTTTTTGTAAATAGTCTTACCTTTTAAAAATTGTTGGTTTTGTTTTTTGCTTTTACTACTTACATCTGTAAGCCTCGTGGTATACTTTGTGGAACACGAGGAGTTCTTATTCTTGTGCTAATAATAAAAAAAAAAATAAAATAAAAGGAGTTAAAAAAAATTAGCCAAACGAGACTAAAAACTAAATCCTTACAATGTACTACAATTTTATTAAATGAATTTTACGTATTAATGATGATAAGAAACTTAACAATAAATGAGGACAGAGCAAGTGCAATGCTTGCAAATAAGACACAAAGCTTTTTTCTGTTATCGATCATAAAATAATCGCTTGTCCACTATACATTGAAAGCATGGCACTCAAAATCAACTTTTCGTTTTTTAAAAGAAGCCATTGTAATGATAAATAAAACTGTAAAAATGAAAGACACTGTCCACGATCGCTATGCACTTCGTGAATCGTGAGACTAAAAAAATATCAATATATTCTTGGGTTTGCAAGTATGGGGGGTGGAAATGCCCAATGCTAGGGGACTAACGTTAGAATGTGAAGCAGAAAAAAAATAATTAAAAAGCTTTGCATTAAAGTTTGAATCAATTTTTATTTATTATTTGACGTATTCACTATGAGATCGTCACTGTTCTGATTAATTTAATAATTTTTTTTTTTCAAAAGAGGGAGGGAAATTGAAAATACAGATTTTTTCCGTGGGCCGGAAAAAAAATCTGCTAGCGGGCCGGATCCGGCCCGCGGGCCGTAGGTTGGAGAGCCCGGGGATAGATCATCTAAAATATTTTATGTTGAATATTCACTCAATTGCAGGTCATTTTATTGAAACGTTAAAAATTAAAATTTGTATGCTTTTACATGATTGTAACTTGTTTGTGTTGTCTAGATATATAACGTTTCAACAATCTGTTTATTATCTACAGAACTATGAGTTAACTACCTTATTTTATGAAAACTTTTAATAATTATAATTAATGAGTTTAATTAAGCTTGAATGTTCTTTAATGTTAATTTAGTTATGCAATTGAACTGTTTTAATATGACTGCGGTTGATACAAAATTATTACTAAAACCAATAAACCCTTTTATTGGTTATGCTCGTTTGGTTTACAACTGCATTGAAAATTACTTGCATAATACACGTATTGAATTTAAAATTTCGTCTGAAATAAACCAACATTTTGATCTCTTCTCTGAAAAGGTTTGTTGTTAAGTACCAAATTTTTAAATAAAAATTGTTAACAATTTTGCACAATTGTAGAAAGACCCACCACTTGTCAAGAAGCGTACATTCAATATTTTTATATAAAGAACTAGAGTCCCCCCCCCCCCGCCCCACGGTTTTGCCCGTGGTAAAATTTTTACTGCTGTCACTGTATCCATAATGCACGAATTGAAAAAACAAAGCACAGGAAGTATAATGTGAAACTGAAGCGTAATTTCACCACAGTTTATCAAAAAAGAAATATCTGCCTTGTCCTCGCGAAATTGCAATGATTAAGCTCTGAAACTGCGAATACGAAAACGTTCTCGCTTGGCGAGATTTACCATGCTTAACAGAGACAGTACATTTTTTTCCAGTTATTTTCGATCTAAACGAAATTCTAGTTTTAGCTAATGACCTTTTTAATTTACTTGGCGATTTATTTTTAATAGTAGTTAGGATTGATTTTTACTTTTTGGGGAGCGTTTAGAGTAATAATTGTAAAGCCGAACATGTACCAAATAGGCAGGACATCTGTAATCATTGTTTTTTTTTTTTTTTTGGCAACATTTAATATCTTACCAAAACATTTAAATAGTGTCACCTTTTTATTTCTTAATTCAAAAACTTTGTTGGGCCTTCCTTGCATTTAGATTGCAAAAAAAAAAAAAAAATCAGCCTTTTAAAACGATAGTTCCAAAAAAAATTTTGATGGCTTTAGATGGTCAAATTTATTTATTTGGCGATTTTTTACATTTTAACGAGATTTTTGGAATCACTGTGGCTCCAATATCTGGAAAAGCATGTCAAGTTTTTTTGGTACTTGCGTATTAACTTCACCGCAGCAACAGATTTGCCATTAAAACATATTTGGAGTTTTTTTTTTTTTTTGCAGTTGCTGTTTCTACACGCACGCAGTCATTTAACACCCTGAAAAAAAAAAAAAAAAAAAAGCCGAATGAACTGTCAAATCTTATTTTAACCGCCAAATCTGTAACTGTGGTGGAGTTACTACGTGAGTACCGTATTTTTTCTCGGTGATGCTTTTGAGAATATTTCAATAACTGAGATCTTCGGCAAGTTCTTTTCAGTTATACGAACGTCATTTAACTTGGCGATATATTTTCTTGCTACCTAACCGAAAATTTTTCTTGTTATTCAAATGAAAGAAGTAATAATAGTAATACGATTTGAATAAAATACTGTATATATGCTATTCAAATGAAGTAGTAATTTCAAGAAGTAAATTAATAAATTTGTATGGAAAAACCTATTGGAAAAATGGCATATACAAAGTGTACTGCTTAGAGAAGAAAATTTATTGCCCAAAAACCAAAATAAGTTTCAGCAAATTAAAAAAAGTAAGTAATCATTTGAAGAAATTAATAAAGTAAAGCTAAACAATGTTTTTTTATATTTCCAATGTCAAGTAAAAAAGACAACTGTAATTACAGAAAACAAAGAACAAAAGCAAAAGTAAAAACAGAAAACCTATATAATTAGAGAAGCTCTGGCTATCCAATACGCTCCCAGATCGGAGAGTGAGGAAGAGCCGGGTATTTTCGCATGTAAACTAAACAATGTACACGTACTTAAATTACAAAAAATACTTTTCTGGAGTATGTAACATACTTCAAATGCGTTAATAACTTGTTCATAATCATATCTGTTGTCATCAGACAAATCAAATATATTAAAAACCTCAATACCTTCTTCAACTACAGCCTTTAGCAACATGTCTACTTTTACTTCATATGTCTTTTCTTTATTTCTGGACACCGTTATATAAATGCAAAACTGCTGTTTTCATTTTCGCCAATTACTCGCCACATTTCCCTCTAAACTGAGGCGCATCGGTGGTCCATAATATTCCATACTTTTTTTGATTCTTTGAAATAGTTCAATCTTTCGACTGCGCCATGTTATGCTTTCGTAAAAATACCATAAGAAATATTCAGCAATAACATTTCCAACACTACATTTATTAAAACAAAACTCAACATCAACATTCATGATAACCAACTAATGATGCAACTGAATAATAATATCGGGAGAATAATAATATCTCTTATTCTTAAGATTTGACTTAAGACTGTTGCCATTCATAAGTAATGTTGCATATAGTACAAAAATGGAGGAATACGCTATGAATTATATAGTTTTAATTAAATTTTAAAAAATCTAGGGCGAATTTAAAAATTTCAAGGTCGAGATGCAAACAACCAGTATGCGGACTAATTTTGTGCCAATTTTCATAATCGTACGTTGCGTAAATTTTCCAGGAGAGCGTTTGACCAGCACCTAATGACGTCATCAAACTTTGATTTTATATATATAAGATGAAACCCTTATACTTATTAATTGTGTGCCTAGTTTCTTTTGAAACAAAAGTTTTATTTTTCTGGTTGTTGCACTACATTTAAAAGCTTTGAGACACACTACTTGTTCTGTACACACTTAATGTAACAACTAGGGATGCACCGATTAATCGGCAGTACCGATTAATCGGCCACTTTGCCGATTATTAATAATCGGCAAAATTAGGCCGATTAATCGGCCAAATATATTTTTTGAATATTATTCTTCAAAGTATACATTCACTAAGAAACTAAGATGAATTATTTTATTAACAGTAATAATCCTCATAGTTGATATAAAGTTTTCATCATGTAAACAAGATGAAAATTAATAAAATATTATCTTTGTTCAAAAGAAGGACTTATTAAATTTATTCAATAAAAGTTTGCTGAGTTTTATGTCGCTGAAACTTTTAAAATTTGAATTATATGCATAAATTTGCTTTTTAAGTATTATTATATATTTTAAAATAATTTAATTTCTAATATTTAACTTGCTCTATAATGTTTCAGTTTTCTGTTACTATTTACAATCCTTTGGCATGGAATGTATCAACTTACGTTCGACTGCCAGTTTCTGCAAGTGCTTACAAAATTTTAGATTACAACGGCAATGCTGTTGAGGGTCAGGTATTGTAAATGTTTTTCTTATTTGTAGTTACATTGATTTCAATAATTATTATTACTCACAAAATTCATATAACATTAAAATTGGTTTCATCACCTCATGATAATGATTCTGTTAGAATGCAAATAAAGCATCAGGCATGTCACAGATTATTACCACAAGCTAAGTATTGGTTTGTTAAAAGTACATTTGTAAAAACTCCGTTAAAAAGTTATCGAACGTTTCATAAACATGCGCTACTAATCAAATCAAATAAAACATTTTGAAATTGGAAGTTTTTAACAATAGTTTGTTTACGTTTTAATGTTGCGATTTGACAGTAAGTAATAAGCTCAAATCTGGTGCTACATATGTTAGAGAGATTAATATATAGATGATACTGATTCAAAATCTTTGAAGCAAAACATTTTAAAATGCTTTCTGTTTTTTCTTTACTTAAACTAATTTATAGTTTGTCTTTGTTCTAAAGGTTGTTCCTATTCCAAAAGCATACTTCAATATCTCAAGCAGATCCTCGAAGGCTTCATCTGAGCTTGTTTTCCCTGTTCAATTACCAGCTTTGGGTTATGCTTCATATTTGGTACAGAACACTTCGTGTGAGTACATTATTTACTTGTAGTTTATAATCAGGGTGCTTCTGGTCACAATAGTCCTGAAAACATTATTATTAGAAACTTGATCATAAAGTAATGAAAATGTTTCAAAAATTTTCTACTCTGTTGTTTGCAAACTTCTTTAATAACTCTGTATGTGTGCTTAAAAAAAAAAAAAAGCTTTTAAGTATGTTGAATAGGGAGACCATGGAGGATTGAGGAAGTTAATGTCTTTTTTATAAACGAAATTTTTAAAACTTTTTGTTTTCAATCAACGATGTAAATACCCTCATTATCAACTTGCTTTTGCTGTGTAGTGCACAAATTTTCGATCTCAGATCGATGGAAAGCAAGCGGTTTTCAAACTAAATATATGGAGATAGCATTTTGGATATCAGCCAAATTTTCCAGTTTTTTTGTCATGTAAAAATTGGAATAAAGAGAAATCACATGGTACAATCTTTGAGTGGTGTGGTTTTTCATTATCAGGCTTCAAGATCACTTTTACTTCTGATAATTGTGGAAATATTCTTACCACAACTTGCATTATCCAATTTTACGTTTTTCTGATTGCTAAAACACGTTCAGTGAGAAAATAATTTGAAAATTTAGCTTGTGTGTCCAAGATGCTGTTTTCAGATATTTTGCTCCAAAAATCAATTGATTTTTATCTATCCAGGGAAAAATTTAAATACTAGATGGCGAAGGGGTCTATTGTTAACCAGGGGACAGTATGAGCATTTGTTAGTTTTTGATAGTTATATGTATATATTTCTGCCATTTTAAGAAATGATTGAAATTGTTAGAACATTCTGTGATTTATTGTCTCAGTTCAGTTGAGAAAGAAATTTTTATTTACTAGCAACAAATACTGTCGGCCCCGCTTAAATGAATACTGTCGGTTTCAAGAAATATTATTCTATTAGGGGTATCTGTTTAAGCGGGGATCTTTAACATTGCATCTATGGCATCAGTTCAGGGATTTTTATTCGTATAAGCGGGGTACTCGTATATCCGTTACTTGATTAAGTAGGGCTGACAGTATTTGTCAAAACATTTACAATATTTTACGGGTAAGAAATAAAATCAAAGAAAAAAAGCTTTTTTGATGATATGCATCAGTGCCATTTTTTTTTAAATTAAATGTTATTGTAGTTTGTGCTACACTTTTCATACACATTCATGTTTGCACATCAGTATAAAATAATTCTTCATACATTTTTACACTTTTCCTTTTTTTGCTTCAACATGTTTTTTTTTTTCCAGCTGTAAGAATAAAAGCTGTACAGGCAAGCAAAATGCATGTAAAAAGTGATGGAGACTGGGTTCTAAAAAACCAAGTATGTGTTTGTCTATATAAAATAACCATCAAGAAATAATCTTTTTAAATGCCAGTAAATTAGGCAAAAGTAGTTTTAAATTAAAAAGTTTTTGATGTAAATATTATGTTAAATTTGATTCTTATTATTTTTTCCTGACTTGTGTGTTAATGTGTCTGGCTAAAGATTTTCAGATCCTATGAGCCCGTTATGTTTTAAGTATAGGACAGGATTTAAGGTTAATGAATATGTTTGCATGTTTTCCTAAATCTCTCATCAAGTTTCATCTCCAATTGAGAAATAAATTCAAAATTCAATCATTATATCTTTAAGGAAAAAATACACTATGCAGTAGCTAATACATATAAGTTTTTAATATTTGCACTAAAAATTTTAGAATTGGAGCCATTGAGTGAAAATAAGCTTGATTTTTAAAACAGACAGAATCCTCTCCCTCCAGTAATGCATTTATTGAGGGATATATTGCCCATTGAAACAAGTATTGTCAAACTTCTTAATAATTTAAGCATCTGATCTATGGTTTGCTAGCTTCCTCTCTCTCTAATCGTTTTATTATTGTTATTATTCTTTGGAAAAAAAAGGGACCAAAATTCCTTGCTTTATTTTCATATTTTTGGTAACATTTAAGCTTTTTGCAAAAAATGCTATTATAGGTAAGGTGTATTCTAACCTTGGTGTAAGAATATGAAACAGTTGCCTTCTACTGCTCTATGTAGGGGAATGTAGGGCAAAGTGAAATAGTGAAGAAAACACATCTGTTTTAAAATGAACAAATTTGAAATTTGTTCTGAAAATCAGAGTACGTGAAGAAGGAATAATGTATTTTGCAATACAACTATCGTTGAAATGTTATTTTTCATCCTTCATAAAAGTGGTAATCGTGAAAGTTATTGTTTCATTAAACTATTAGCATTCATTAGCGTTAAAACTGACATTTCAAATGCCTAAGTTTTTTTTACCTACTTCATTTGCTATTTTATTCTTGGCTGAAATGTCCCTATTTGTTTCATTTTTTTTTCTTACGTCAACTTTGCACAATTTCACCAAGAAACTTAATTTTACTACCTAATCCACTTTTTAATGTAGAAAACAATAAAACTTTACAAAAGAGGCAGAAAATATAGGGATCTTCACGAACTGCTTTGTATTATCAATTCAATGCTATTATTATTTTGCTTATTATTTTTGTGTATTTTTTTTTTTTTTTCAGTTCCTATCTGTTTTTGTGGATGGTAAATCAGGACTGCTAAAGATGATTCAACTTGCCGATGGATCCAATTTGACTGTGAACCAATCATTTTATTGGTATCGGGGAATGAATGGAAATAACTCCCGGTTTGATTTCAGAGCTTCTGGTGCTTATATCTTCAGACCCAATGGGACGGAGCCTTTACCTCTTGGGAATAATGTTACTTTGACATTTACCAATGTAAGTTTTGCATTTACCTTTGGGGAAACATAAACTGAAATAACTAAACTAATTGTGTTGTTTGCTGTAAGACTGGGCGATATATCGATACACCGCAAAACACCGGTTGGAAGCAATCATCGCCACACAGGTGTTAAGATTTAGCGTTTTTCCGATACTCCGTGACTCCCGGTGTAACGCGATGTATTCATGATACATCATCATTCACCGCATCGTGAAGTACCATGCATTTTCATCGTCCAGTGGACTGCCTCACTGGAATAGGCCGCGAAGAGCCGGTGGCCGGGAAATGCATGGTGGGATACATTGTCGCTCTTTCGTGTCACGAAGTTATGCATGCGGCGGCGTTTCAAAGCATCATCTGGTGGACCACCTTAGCTGCAGCAGCAGGGAAATGCATTATGGGATACATCGTCTCTTTCGCCTCACGAAGTTATGCGTGGTTATGCACGATGATGCGGTGTTTGCTCCGTGTTTCGTTCAACGCTCCTTATTGTCTTCATAATAGAGAAAGGCGATAACTTGTTTTCATTAGGCCGTCAGGGCACAGGAGCACCGGTAGAATCATGCGCAGGGGTTTTTTTCGGGGGGGGGGGGGACAATGAGCAAAAAATTTCTTTTCAGAAAAAAAAAGAAAGAAATATTTTTAAACCAAATAAATAATAATTAAAAATGTTTTTAAAATGATTTTTTTTTATTTTCAAAGAGGCCGGCGCATATGTTTGTTGGCTATTTTCTTGTAAAAATAACGATCTTAATTTCTTTATTTCGCTTGGCGACCCATCACTTCTCTCTACTTGAAATAGTAATGTAGATAATCGAAATTCAATGTTATGGTCTGTTATGTACCACCCTCCCCTCCCCCCATCCACCTAATCAGCATTCTGTATTTAGCTACTGTTAGAATAAATCGTTGAACCTTTGAATCATGAGGACTAGGGGCAGCTGTTCTTTATTGCAGATTATGATGTGCTGAACTCTAAAACAACTTCAGTCAAGCAACCCCCCCCCCCCCCGGAAAAAATGAGCAAGCAAAAAATAATTCATAACATCTATCAAAATTTCCAACTCCAGCTGCGCCATGCACCCCCCCACCCCCTCCTTATCTAATACTAATTATTAGTAGGCTGATGGCTGATCCTTGTGCACTTGAGTCAGCGAAATTATCACTGTGTTGTGTCCACAACCCGCTTGCTCTCGCTTGGCTTGTAAGGAGCTATAGATGACACAGGAGATATCTCTTATTTTTTCACAAATCTTTCTATTTTTTATTTGAAGAGGTTGGCAGGTATACTTTAGGAAACTGATTCAACAGATTGCCAAGAAGTTTTTGTGGTAGATGTCCGTGGGAAAATTTAAGACTGAGTTTTGGGGGGGGGGGGGGGGGGCAAGTTCTTTTTTTTCTTTGAGCAAACAATAGCTCTAATAATTGCCTTTTTTCATAGTATTTTAGAAAATTTGTTTAGCTTTTACGATTTTATATGGATAATTACTTTATTTTTTCCAATTCTACTAATGAGTTTTACCTTTTTAGCAATTTATAGAAAAACTAGCAGTTTTTTTTTTTTAATCTAATTTCAGCCATTTTTCCGAAATTTATGACAAATGGATTATTCCAAAACTAGCGATTTTTTTTTTTTACAATCCAACTTAACATTTTTTTTACAAAACTTTTGATGACTGGTTTGTTTGGATTTTAATATTGATAATGACTAATTAATTCAGATTTTGATGGTTATCATACTTTTTAAAAAGCATTTAGAAAGTGAGTAAAAGAGTATCCTCCACCTTTAATTTAGAGCTATTCGAGAGAGTAACTACACAATCCTGAGTTAAGATGATAAAATTGCTAGTCCTACTGAGTTATTTTTTGTGCCCTTAATAGCAGTTTATATACCTTTTGTTCCCCTTCTCCTTAGAGACAAGTCTAGCTCTTTAGAAAACATTTTGCTCGCCTCTTTTTTAATCGCTTGCAGTGTTTTTGTCTATATTTTCCTTTAAAGAATTGCCCTTTCACTTTGAAAGTTATTTTAGACACCAATGCCTTATCATTTCTATTTAATGAAAAAAAATTTTCGTATCAGAAAATGACATTCTGCCTTTTTCAGAACTCTTCTGAACTTTTTAGAAAAATTCATAATTTTTTGCTTCATGATCTTGGCAGGTATGTTTTCATTATTTAAAATCATCCCAAATAAACTGGTAGGGCATTGCCCCCCCCCCTCGCTCCCCATAAATCCATCCATGTAGTTACTGCATTTTTTCTGCTCTCTATTTGATGGGTTACCCACAGTTCTAGAAAGGGGAGAGATGAAGGATACTGGGACAACACTATGAAGCCCCCCCCCCCCATAATCAAATGAAAAAAAAGGATTGGCCTTGTGATTTGTTGATGGTCATGACAAATGCAAGACGGATCGGAAATTTAAGTCTTTTAAAATCAAACGGCATATCGGATGGGATCATCGGGATCCTCGGAATGAGCAATCGTTTCTGACAGCTTATCACATGTAAATTTCAAGAGAAGTAACGCGTTTGTTTATAATTTATTTCACAAAAAAGTTAAATAACACTCAACGCACAGCTAACTTACAACCTGTTTACTGCGCTCCGGAAGCTGCCAGAATGTGCTTTATGTCGCTCAGCCATGGAGGTGTCAAAAAAGGCTCGAAGTCAATAAGACATTTTTTCTATTTATGTAACTGACACACATAAATTATAGCCTATGTCCGTCTCCTGGCTCTAAGCTACCTACCCACCAATTTTTAGCCATATCGGTACAGCCGTTCTTGAGTTATAAATAGTGTAACTAACACGACTTTTTTTATATATATAGAAGAAAGCTAGAATAATAGTGAGAAGAACAACCTCTTTAACTGCAGTCCAGGTGGGATACCACCAAGCGCTTTCCACCTCTCAGCCTCAGAGGCGTAAAAACTCTTAAATGGCAATCATTTCTGTCAGCTTATCACATATAAATTTCAAGGGAAGTAGCGCGTTTGTTTATAATTTATTTCACAAAAAAGTCAAATAACACTCAACGCACAGCTAACTTACAACCTGTTTACTGCGCTCTGGAAGTTCACAGAACGTGTGCTTTATGTCGCTCAGCCATGGAGGTGTCAAAAAAGGCTTCGTAAAAAGGCGAAGTCAATAAGACATTTTTTCTATTTATGTAACTGACACACATAAAGTATAGCCTATGTACGTCTCCTGGCTCTAAGCTACCTACCCACCAATTTTTAGCCATATCGGTACAGCCGTTCTTGAGTTATAAATAGTGTAACTAACACGACTTTCTTTTATATATATAGATAAATAAATATTAAAACAATAAATAAATAAATATTATTTAAAAAAATAATAAAATAAAAAAGAGGGGTTAAAATAAAAAATAAAAAGCAACATAGGGTTGTGATAAATTTTGGGGGGGAATTTGCACTATTGAGCTTGGGGTGGGGGCACCGCTGATGTGATGTAATAATGAACTTCAGTACTGATCATAAGATTATATTTCTTTTGTGGAAAATAGAATCAGAAACTAAATCATGTTCATAAACCTACACATTGTTGAAATCTGAACAATGTAACCTACCTGCTAACCAGTACGAACAGCCTACTTACTGCTGAAATAGGTTTTATACACACTTTACACCTACATGTTTTGTACACATTATTTTCACATTGTTTCATACACATATATGTTTTGTAGCAATGTAACACTTGTTACATTGCGACAAAACATGAAAGATCAAGTAAAAGTGTATGAAAAATGTAAATAACATATTAAATAACTGATTAAACGTATTCAGTAGAAGTAAAGAAATATGATCATGTGGGAATTTGTTTTTCTATAATTTAGTTTTCAGATCGCAATATTTCCTTATTTTGATCAGTTATCGTGAGCTTAGTCAGGCGATTGCTTAATGTTATCAAAATTATTCGTACACGATCATTTTTAGATAAAAATTATCTCTGTTATGATAATCATTTTGGTTAACATTACAAAATTTACAGTGAGCCATTTCATTTTTCTTTTCCAAAACTTAATTTTCTTACAAAAGTTCTATTCGTAAAGAAAGAAAAAGTGCAAAAATCAAAATCTAACTGCATGAATGGAGAAATATAAGTGCAAAAGATTGTGGTATTTAAAAAGAAATTTGGTAAGGAGAGAATAATTCGGTACTCACTAAAAACCAAATAAACATATTCCAAATTCCGTATGTTTGCTTTGGAATGAAAAAAGCTCCCACGTCATTAGTGATGATTTGAATTGGAATTGGAAGAATGTGTCAAATGCACTCATTTGAATTCTGAAATGGGAATGCATTGTGAGACTTGGCAATGCAATTTACTAGTTGTTCAGAGATTTCAAATTCATCAATATGTGCTCCTTTTTTTGAATTAGTTGTTATAGAAAGGGAAATGATGATTATAACAGCTTATAAAATTTTAGCGTCATTAATAAATTTTCTATTGCATCATTTCATGAATTTTTATTAGGTTTTTTCCTTATTTAAAGTATAGTTTGGTGATTACGTATCATTTTTTTAAATTTGTATATTTATTACTGTTATGAGTAGGTTATTTTAACAGCTTTCAAATCATAATATAGCACCCAATATATGCTTGTGTACTTTTTTTACAGGGTTCCATTGTACAAGAAATTAACCAGGTCTTTACTCCCTGGTTAAGTCAGTCGATTCGTTTATACAACCAGTCAAAACATGTGGAGTTCAAGTGGATTGTGGGGCCCATTCCTGTGCAGTAAATTAATTTGATATTTTATTCATTCAATGTCAATGTTTTTTTTTCTTGTCAATTAAAAAATCTACATCCATAAAAATTTTGCAACCTGATTTGTAATAAGCTTTGGGTGTTTATTGTTATCTTTTCCAGGAAAAGGAAAAATTGACAATTTCTGAAAATTTATTCAATTCTTCTCCTTTTTTATTTATTACAATAGCAGTAAAACAGTACTTTTTCTTATAAATTGCTAATTGTTTACATATAAGAATTAATTTCTCATTAATCATGGCACAGATAGTTAAGCTGTCAGGGAAGGGGGGGGGGCAGATTCAGATTAGCCTGTGAACATTTATTTTAGCCCATGAAATTAGTTTTTGAAACCTGATAAACACTCTGAACCAGTTGAAATTTCTTTTTTGCTACTGTGCTTACAACCTAAGTGATGTATCTTTCTTGGTAAGCTAGTAATATTAGTGCAGTACAAGATTGAGGGAAACTTGTTTATTATTTGTTTCATAATAGCAAAATCAAAGAGTGAATTGTATTTTTGAAAGCCTGAAAATAGGATAAAATGCTTTTGCTATGAAAATGTCCAATTAATTTAATATAATTGTGACTGCAAATCAAAGATAATTTGATCAGAGCATTAGGGCTTAGTTTTGCTATCAGCGTTGAAGTAAGCTTTCCCGAATCGTAAAAAGTTGATTTGCCAATCTGATTGGTTTATCGTTTAGTCAAGTGGTTTTTCAACTATAGGTTTTTTTAAAAGTAAATTTAGTTAAAAAGATGTACTTTAGTTTTACTAACATGAGAATAAAAGTGCCAGATGCAGAACTTCGTGAATTTCTTAATTGCAATTTCCTATTTCATCCTAATATATCCAGCTTTGCTTTATGTTGCATGCAATTGAAAGGATAGTATATGTTGGACTTTGGTCTTGGTAAACACTCATTGAACAGAATATTTGCTTTCCCTTTCTGAAGAAGCAAGTTTGCTCAAACTGATTTGCTCTGAAACCATGCTTGCCTTTTATGATATTGTCTGTATTGAAAACATCTAATAAAGTCATTGATAAGAAAAAGTGTCCTTCTTAGAATTGAAATTCTTTCCAATGGTTTTCATCAACTCGTATTAATGTTTTTTCTCCATTTCAACCAGGGACCAGATAGGTAAAGAAATAATTACAAGATTTGATACTGATTTACAGAGTCAAGGTTTCTTCTACACTGATTCAAATGGAAGGGAAATATTAAAAAGACAGTAAGTTTCTTTTTTCCTTCTTCCCCTGATTGGAGCTGTGAAAATATTTATAATGAAGTAGTCGAAAAATATTTCATGTATATAACCTTTATTAATCTACACTTCATATGGTTTTTATACATGATAAATTTTGTAAAAAGGTTGTTCACTCACATTCTACTGTATAAAATATTGTCATAGCATAATATGTTCTTTAAAGTTTAGTTGGTTCGAGAAAATAAACAAGCTATTTAGGATGACTAATAATATTTGAATCAAGGAATGTGAATGCATTTTTATATAACTATAGTTTTGAACATCAGAAATAAAAGTATCATTTATTACTTATTTGCAAACATATGTGATATTTTCATCAGCTCACTTTAGCTTTTGTTTTACTTGCTGACTGTTTATTTTTCTGAAATAATAAATTTCAGGCGTAACCATCGGGAAACTTGGACTCTGAATGTAACAGAACCTGTGTCTGGAAATTATTACCCTGTCAACAGTAGAATTTATTTGCGGGTAAGAACAGAAGTCTATTTTCTAAATGAAATTTATGTATATCTTTGACAGGCTCAGTTGCTCATTCTGTTTAATTCCTCAAAAGTCCCCCCCCCCCCCAACAATATGCTTGGGCTGGTGTTAAGCAGACTTAAATAACAAAGCTATAAAAAATGATAATGTATTTTATATTATTGTTTTACTGAACGTTATTTTTGAATTATGTGTTGATTATTTCTTTATAAGGACAAAAACAGTCGCAAACAAGTTACAGTTCTGACGGACCGATCACAGGGAGGATCCAGTATCAAGGATGGTTCCATTGAGTTGATGGTTTGTATTCTTTCCCTCAATCTTCTGTCCATTGCTATTAAGAATTTTTTTTTTAGTCATTGCTATGCAAATTAAAGATGAGAGAAATCACATTTACTTTCTAGTCATATAAAAAATCTTTAAATTAGTTTTTAAAAAAGTAAAAAATACGCTTTTAAATGCTCTTATAATGCATCAACATGAAAAATAAGTAATATACTTTAGATAATATAGTTTAGCCTTTAGTAATAATAATAGTAAGAAATATATTACTTTTATTTTTGCAAAAAATGTGAATTTGATCTTTTATTCAGAGTTACATACAAACAACTGAAACACTTATAACACTCGTCCATCAACATGTAATATAGTTTAGCCTTTATTATTAATAATAGTATTAAATAATATTACTTTTATGTTTGTAAAGAACATGAATTTTATCTTTTATTCAGAGTTACATGCAAACCCACAAGTGAAACTCATAAAAGCGTATTTGAAAGAGCAGTTCCTGTAGTTGAAGTGTTAAAGTATTTGACTATCCATCATTTTTATTCACGTAAACAGTTGGATTAAAAATATTATGATTATACTTTAAAAATGTGTTGATGATGTTTTTTTCATGAGGGATAATTAATGCTCAATATGATTTTCAAAATAGTTGAACTAGCATTAGATATTAACGCTTTGAAGATGGCTGCCTGCAGACAGTAGGCTAACATTTTTACTATTACTAACCCCTGTGTGTGAGCAGAAGCATAAGCAGATCAGATCTGTATTTCATTTAGAGTAGGGCTGTCTGTTTTAGGTCCACTACAGATGTAGCTATATATTCTAGCTCATGATTAATGATAGTGATGAAATATTTCCAAGGCGCCCTATTTAGAGAGGCATTCATTTGTCAGAATTCTTGTCTGCTTAGGTTAAATCATGCATTATGAGAAAAAAAAAGTATGAAAGCTTTAAGCTATGCAGTTACTATTTACATAATTTTGTTAAAAAAACGACTTGTGTTCCTTTTTTTGGAGAAATTCTTTCATCTTTATAGTAACATTCATTTCAACTAATATAATGTTACTAACTAATATTCTGACTTAAAAAGTACATAAATAATATGTCAAATTTCTATTCATGTAATCATTATCTAAGTTCGAAACTATTTGTATCGATTTTTTTTTAAGATTTTTTTTTTTTTTTTTTTTGGTGCTAGGAAATAAGTACAACTCTCTAATAGTTTTTGTGTTTTTTAAAATGAGTGGCCTAAATTTTTTTTATTATTCGTTTTTAGTAAATATTTCTTCCCCACCCCTTCCTTCCTTAATAGAGAGATGTATGTTTCCATCAAGGGCGGATCCAGCTTCTCGTTAAGGAGGGGGTCATTTTCGGAAGGGGGGGGGTCAAAATGCAATTTTTGGGCAAAAATGGGGGGTTTGGGCAATTTTTTCGTAATATAAGTTCCAAAATTGCAATTTTTTGCTATATTTGGTCGGTTAAGGAGGGGGTCATGACCCCTATGACCCCCCTTCTGGATCCGCGCCTGGTTTCCATTCTATCATGTAACTATAAACTTAAAATTTTCAAATATGTTTGAAAATTCAAAAAGTGAGCTAAGTATTACTGAACTTGGTTGTATAGTGACAACGCTGTTACAATGTTTAAAAAAAAAATCAGTTCCCCTTCATCCACCCATAAACAGTAATGATATTTATCTGTAATATCATATGGCTGAAGCATCATAACAATTATAAGCCCTTGTGTGGCATTGTTATAAAGTTTTACTGTATGTTGATAAAGTTTCACTGTATAAACTTTGTTCGTGTAAAGAGTGAACATGATTATAGATTGTAAAAGTTGCTGGCACCAAACTGGACATAAAATCAGGACCTCACGGAATATTTTGAGCTTTCTGCTTTAATTTATGTCAAATAATTTTCTTTTAGAAACTATCTTTTATAAAGCCATGTAATAGTTTAACCATAATTGTGCATTTTTGTTTGATTATATTTTTTTTTAATCAAAAGTCATCCTATCAACTATTTCATTTAGTGGTAAGTTAGATGAATCATTACTCTTTATTAGAGATGGAACGAAGCGGCATTTGGCCGAAGCGCCGAATACCGAAGCTTCGGCCAACTAATGGCCGAAGCTTCGGCCGAAGCTTCGGCTGGCGCACATATTGAAGTTTTGGGATTAAATGCATAATAAATGCGTAGAGGTTTATACTTTTCCCCATATGTTTTAATATTCTTAGCGCTACACAACATTTTCAGCTTACTGAGTCATTCTTAAATTAATTTCACTAATTAAAAGTTTTCTTGTTTTGTTTTGCTTTGTACTGCTAGTACAAGAAAAGACGACATTACTATTTTCGTTTTGCAAATTAGTAGTAGGAAGCTCTACTTGGAACATGAAAAGCTCAGTCTGCAATTCAGTTGATGTTTTATAATAAAAAAAACTGATATGATCATGTATTATAATACCATAGAACTACCCAATCTACTACTATTTACGCTGTGTTATATATTTATCTTAATATTCTTAATGCAAAATGCTTCAGTTTTTGGTGAATTCGAAAAAATAGTAGGGTAAAAGCACCAGTAGTCGGCTATTTAAGAGATCTTTTGTTGATCTTGGCTAACCTAGAACTTTCAGCTATCAATACAGTAACAAAAACAAGTAAAACTTTACAAGGATGAACCTTTCTGATAGTGAATCATCTACTTGTTTCAGAAATTAAAAAAAATTATGTTAAAATCCAAGCTGTTGTCAACACTAGTAAATGCTCCAGTAGTCGGCCACAGAATCATCTTACCTGGAAAATAAGCAGAATCACAATCTTGGATGACGGGCACACCATTCAAAATGAAATGACTCATTACTAATTCAAGAAAAAGTACCCGAAACTTAACTGTCACTGATTGATGATTGAGGATAAGTACATGAATGTGTGAATGCGTCATATCTGATTTTGAATTAAAAATGTACTACTATTTATGAGGAGTTTTATGTCATTGTGGAAGACTACTGGAGCACTTACCCTATCATGTATTCTTTTTTACTTGTCTTTCATTCGCTGCATAAATTTGAGGCCGAAGCGGCCGAATCACAACTCATGCTTCGGCCAGACCGAAGCTTCGGCAAATTGGGCAAATTGGCCGAAGCTTCGGCCCGGCCGAAGCTTCGTTCCATCTCTACTCTTTATGATCTCACTTGTATCGCCATGCTTAGAATTGGTATTTTCATCTTTATGCCCTGACAGTACTCAGAAGTACTGCTTACATTAATTGAGTATTATGTATCCAATATGCCTGGAATCTTTCTGATACTTGAAAGTACCATTCCTTGTACTTTGCTGAGAGGCCGACAGATGGTGACAGCAATCAAAGTTTTCTTAGCCTTTTGTACCAGTTCTAGGGTGTTAGCCCTAGTAATTGTCAAAATTTTAATACTCTGTACATATCGCACGCCTAGAAGAATACTGTCACAACTCAAAAGTCGAAACTCCGAATGTTCAGAGATGTACCCAGAGCCATGATTTGAAAGTCAAAAAGAAACGTTTATTTTAAAAGCATTATGAAAGCAAATGAGCCGAAATGATCTAACCTAATGTATGATAGACTGCACTATTACTAATTGCTTTAATATATCAATTTCTTTTCCCCATCTAAAATTTTTCTGTTTTTGAGTTGTGACAGTATTCTTCTAGGCGTGCGATATGTTATTTATTGTTTTTCCAACTGAAAAAAAACAAACAAAAAATGTAAAAATTCATTTACCAATGCAGGGCATAAAGGGTTAAGTTGTTAATGTATTATTTTCATTTTTAGATCCACAGGAGACTCCTGCACGATGATGCTTTTGGAGTTGGGGAAGCTCTCAACGAGCCTGGCACAGATGGTCGTGGACTTGTGGTCATAGGCACCCACCACCTGATATTCTCCAACATGTCATCTGCAGCATCCCTACATAGGCCCATGGCTCAGAAGCTCTTCATGCAGCCTCAGATAAGCCTGGCTCCTCTCAACAAGTCTGAAGCTGCATCCTTCACGACTGCTTTCAAGATGATTGTAAGAACTTGCTTTGCTTATTTTTTGAGATGGTTTTATGTATGAGTACTGTGTACGTAGAAAGGCCCACAAAGAGATCAAAATATGACATCACCAAACCATTGAAATTTTTGGAAATTTTTGTATGGCAGCTTGATTTTAAAAGAGCTGCCAGAAAAGTACTTATTTTTCCAAATTTGGTCCATTATTTTTAAAACCTTAGTCTTCAAAAGACTTTAGTTTTTGACTTAATCCTTTAATCGCTCTTTGTCTGGTGTATACACATTTAAATTATTGCAAACTCAATGCATGTCTCTTCCATTTTTCCCCCAAAATTGCAGATTTTTACTTTTACATTAGACCACAGGTTCCCAAACTTATCCAATTCATAGCACCCTATGAGTTATATGGTCGGAAGTCCCCCCCCCCCCCCACCCTCTCGAAGTTGTGATAGGTCTGAGGTTTTTGACAATAGAAAGAAAAATTAGAACAATAAAAATAAAAAAAATTAATTTGAATAAACTTGAATAGTTCTGCTCACTATTTCGCCAAAGGAGTTTTTTTCTATCTTTTCAACTTAAAACTTAAATTATACCGTCTCTCCTGCTGGTCTATAATTTTTAACTGGATAACAAAATTTATGGCACTTGTCGTTGAGATTCTTTTACCATGGAAAAAGAAGGAATTGGCTTTATTGTAGCCATGAAATAGCTATATACTGTATTTTTTTGAAAATTGGTGTTTTATTTAAGTTGGTTTTTCACTTCAGTCATACACTGCTCGACATTGAAAATGCAACACCAAGAAGGAGTGGTCAGAAATTCATGGAAATTTTACCGTAGACGCACGTCACTGAGTTATGCAAATGATATGAAATGCGCAGCTCTCCGACGCACGTGAAGTAAGATATAAGAGAATGAAGTTGAAAAGTGGGCTATGTTCACGTTGGTTTTTCTGCCAGACTACTTATCGGAGAAATTTGGTTTTTGTCTCGAAGGATACGTGTGATAGGAGGAAATGCCACGCCGTCCTCACCAAGACACTTCCAGCATATAGACGACTTTACAAGGGGTATGGTGATCGGACTGAGAAGGGGAGGTTGGTCCATACGTCAAATTGCAGCTGATACCCACATGGATGGAAGCACTGTGCATCGGCTGTGTCGGAGATGGTTGGAAAGAGGAAATGTAGCCACATTGAGGGGTGCAGGTGCAGCTAGAGTGACGTCAGACCGCTTGGATCGACGGATTCACCGACAAGCTGTGGCGGACCCGCAAGTCACTTGTACGTCGATTCTGCAGCATATGCAAGGTACCCTGGATGTTCCTGTGTCGACCAGAACCATTTCCCGTCGACTGGTTGCACGTGGCCTGCAATCACGGCGCCCGCTAAGAAGACTGCCATTGACCTCATAGCACAGACTCCAACGTTTGGAATGGTGCCAGACCAGAGCGACGTGGATGGCAGAATGGCAAACCGTAGTGTTCTCAGATGAATCCCGCTTCTGTTTGTCCAGCGATAGTCATCGCATACGTGTGTGGCGTCGACGTGGAGAAAGATCGAATCCGGCAGTAACTGTGGAACGCCCCACAGCGCGACAACGTGGCATAATGGTTTGGGGCGCTATTGCATACAATTCCGTATCACCTCTAGTTCGTATTCGGGGCACTATGACGGCCCAACGATATGTAGATAATGTACTGCGGCCGGTGGCAATCCCCTACCTTCAGGGTCTGCCAAATGCAATTTTTCAACAGGATAACGCCCGGCCTCACAGTGCTCGAATCAGCCAACATGCTCTACGAGGTGTACAGATGCTTTCCTGGCCACCATACTTTCCTGACTTGTCACCAATCGAACATGTGTGGGACGTGATTGGACGCCGTTTTCAGAACCTGTCACTGCCTCGTTCAGAGGACGAACTGTGGCAAATGGTTGAAAAGGAATGGAGTGCCATCCCTCAGGACACCATCCGCAGGCTTATTGACTCCATGCCTAGACGTGTTTCTTCGTGCATTGCTGTCCGCGGTGGTCCTACTTCTTACTGAGCCGACGCCGTCCTCGCTCTAAATTTTGCTTATTTATTTTGAAATAAATATCACTTATTGTTCCATGCTGTCTCTGTCTTCTTACCAAATTTCATCAATTTCTGACCACTCCTTCTTGGTGTTGCATTTTCAATGTCAATCAGTGTATTTTAGCACATAGCTTATTTGATCATTTTTCAGCTTTGGTTGTTTTTAATGAAATTTATATTGCATAATGTTTCATATTTCAAGAAAAAAATTTCGTTGGTTTATTGATTTTTTTTCCTTTGAAAATTCAAATAGAGAAGAAATTGCCTTTAAATACATTTGTTCACTTTTGAACAGAAGGAAAGTAGTTGATTAAAGTATAGCAAACATGAAAATGTAACCTTCCACTCGAATTTCAAAACCCTCTCCAATTCTGAGCAAAAGGCACATTTGAGTAGAGAGATTCAGCATTCCAATTCAGTTTTAACTTACTATAAAAATTAACAAATTTTGAACATCTACTTTTCATTGAAAAGTTCATAATTTTTAATTTACAAGTGATTTCGTTACTTTTCAGGTTTTTTAACAGGCAGTATTCATATTAAGGGACTTCTCAATTTTTTAAAGATGCTTAAGGAGAACAGGAAATGAAAATGCATACTGTTCACTTTTAATCAGCATTTTATTTATTTTTTATTTTACTTTAACAGTATCATGTAATATAGTGATGTGTGTAATGTTTACAATGAAACATTATTTCTTTCAAATTAAAGACAATTAAAAAAATAGTAGTAACAATAAAAAATGATAAATAAATTTTCCTGATTTTTTAAAAAGAAATATGAAACGTAGTTGTGTGCTTTGTTTTTCGTGATTAAACTTTCAAAAAAAAAAAGAATAAAGCTTTGAAATTCTTTAATTATTTTTTCTTCAATTTTTCAAACATGATATCGTCATAAATTCTGATATATTTATTTAAAAAATAATGCAGGAGAGGAGAAAGACTCATTTCCTTCTTCCCAAAAGTCTATTGATTAACGTGTTGTCCATTACCTCAGCTTCGCTCTCCTTCCTGTTAGTCCAACATACTCCCAGTCATAGGCGGCTAATTGCACCAAAATATTAGGGGATCAAAAGAAGTTTGTGAGGAGCTTAGGGCGGCACCCTAAAGCTGTTTTCTTTTTTTGTAAAATTTGGCTATATTATTGGATTTTAACAAATGACCTCTAAAAAGTTTAATACAGTCTCAAAAGCAGGATGGATTTTACTGTAGATATCCCCTTTGCAATTCAAAGTTCCTTTCTTGTGAAATAAGATGAGAAAAAAAAACATTTTTGTGGAATTTTCAGTTTTTTATTTTCATGAAATAAATCAATCCACCCAGTAAATAACCGACCGTTAATTTTTCGCTCTAAAAAGTGAAGGGGAGGGCCCCTTTAATTTCAGAAGTGAAGGGGGGCAGCTGCCCCCTTGCCCACCCCCCTCTTTACAAGCAGCCTATGCTCCTATTGCGTCATAAGACTTGTAACCTCTTGTTTATTTTTTTTTCAAACAAACTTTCTTCACTTCGAAACCCCCCCCCCCCGAAAAAAAATCCTGGCTACGGCCTTGCTATGAGTTATAAAAAATTTCTCACGGCACTCTAGTCTATCTCTGTTATATATATATATATATGCATCTGCATTAGGCAACACAGTATTTGTTCTTATTTTCATTTTGTAAAATATGCATTGAGCAATGTTGTACCGTATATACTCGCGTACAGGTCGATCTTGCGTATAAGTCGACCCCCCGTATTTCTTGAAGGAAAATCGGGGAAAATCGAAAACCCGCGTATAAGTCGAGACCGCATTTTCTGAAACGATCGGGAACTTTTCGCCGCAATTTTTGAACATAAACGTTTTGAAAAGAAGAAAAATGAATTTCACTGAACATTTTTTTGTTAAAAACATCATGATTGTTATTCTTTTTCACAAAAAGGGTTCATTTTTGCGATCGCTATTTTTGTAAATCAGGATCGATCCGGGAACGTTTTACCCTCGATTTTTAAATATAAACGTTTTAAAAAGAAGGAAAATGAAATGCAGTGAGCATTCTTGTGTTGAAAATAGCACAATTGTTATTCTTTTTCACAAAAGGGTTCATTTTTGCGATCGCGATTTTTGTAAATTGTTCGATTTTACGATCGCGGATTTTGTAACTGTTCGATTTTGCGGTTACAGTTTTTGCTATCTGTTGCTTTTATTTTGACTTATAATCAATAAAATTTTATGATGTAGCCGTATCACATTTTGTTTCAAAAAGATAAACACCATCAATCGCAAAATTTGCGAGTAAGGCAATTCCCGCATTTTTTGTGCCGCCGGTCGTTTATTGCAATTATTTATTCTTTATTTCACAATTAAACCATGCAAAAATACAGTAGAATGTATAAATATTTATTTCTTTAGCGCCTTTTTTAAATAGTTAAACTGAATCGGACAAATATTCTCGTTTTTGAGTGTTTTTTTGGGAGTGTGTTTTGAGTGTGTCGTTCGGGAAAATTTTCGGAAATTTTACCCCGCGTATAAGTCGACCCCCTAACTTTCAAATTCATTTTTGGACTAAATTTCTCGACCTATACGCGAGTATATACGGTAATAATTCTTCTTACAAACAAAGCTTGCTTTCTTCGTTAGAATTTTTTTTGCAATTTGCTATAAAATATTTCTCATGTTTTTAAGTTGTATCAAAATAATAATAGTAAGTAAGCAAGTGCATTTTGTACTATTAAATGATTTATTCCAGATGATCAAAGACTAATATAATTTAATATGGAAGTAAAAAAGACTACTTGTACTATAATGTATTGTAATGCAATTCTTACAGGAATTTGCTTTTGATTGTTGTGGTTAGGTAGTTTTACTTTTCTAATACTTTTTGTTTAATTCTGAAATGTTCATGCTTTTATTCATTAAATTGTTTCCAAGAATGACAAAAGTAAAGTATGCATTTAATAAATTAATTTTCAAGTATGCAACAGTGTTAATGTTGCATTAAATATTTATTAACTGGGATAATTATATTGCTGCACACATAATTTACGGCAGATTGATTTGTTCTTTTCTTGTGCAGTCCCCAGGACTGAAGTCTCCCTTGCCTCCTAATGTGCATTTGTTGACCCTGGAACCATGGAAAAGAGGAACCCTTCTTCTTCGTTTGGAACATATCTATGAAGCTTTTGATGACGACGAATTGAGCAAACCGGTGACAGTTTCATTAAAGGTGAGTGTAATGTGTTCCTTATAGATTGTTTTTCAAATGATTTAAAATGAGGCTGTAATGAGCAAGAGGTAGATAGTTGGAAGTGCCATTGATCTTCATTGGGGAGCTAATAAATTGACTAAGACCAGCCTAGCTGGGCTCATAGCTGGTGATCATATTTGTAGTATTTGTTATGGTCATGTTATGCTAGATGGCATGATATACTATAAAAGTACATGTCATGCTCAATTTCACATTAAGCACACATTTGTTTTAGTGTCAAAGAAAGATTTTTAATCTTGGAATCTGTTTTTCTCTTCTTAATCACGCTCAAAAATATGTAAATATATTAATGTCCCAAAATCATGGTGATGATGGGACGTTGAGCCCCTATGACTTTGGGATATTCATATATTTACAGCCCCTTCCCCCATCCATAAATGATGGGCCTGATTGTTTTGTCATTTAAGCTTATGATATTACTATTGCAATTTGTGTTGCTGTAACTATCATTCTGAGATTTTTTATTGTGGACTTACTAAACTCTATTTCACCACAACTGTTCTGCACAACTGTATTATAATAACAATTGATTCTGAGCGTTTAACAAATAAAGAAGGAAAGTAGCAGATTTTAAGTGAAAATATGTTTACCTGTTTCTTCTTCTTTTTTTCATTTTATGCTCAGGCTTTTTATTCTCAGGTTGTACTTCTCTATTCAATCATCAATTAGGTTAAAGGTTTTGATATCAAATGAACCACTTCACCCAAACATTATTTTATCAAAAATTACATTGTCTAGTAATTTATTAAAAATTTAATCTTGATGACTTTTCTTTTCAAAAACAACAAAGCTTAAATGTAACTAAACTCTTTATGCCCACCCCCCTTATAACCTAGCAGGTGAAAAATATTGCAGTAGATTTTAATAAACATGAAATAAATAATAAACATGAATAAGCATGAACGTGAGTTTTTTTTTTTTTCCCAATATTATTTGCCAATTTTTGAGTCAAAAAGGAAAGAATGGACTGAAACAGTAACGTTATGATGCACAAACCGTTTGAATGTTGTTAAAAAGTTTTAATATTTTAATCTATGCTTCTTGTCCATCTATACTAGGATCTATTTACTGACTTTGAAGTATTGTCTATCAAAGAAACGACTTTGAGTGCAAATCAATTCTTGGATCAAGCAAGGAGATTATGTTTCAGTACCAAGAGTAATAACTGCACATCTTCACAAGGTAATATTTAGTTAGATGTTTAGATATTTTCCTTTTTGATTTGTTGCTATGTTGTATCAAATGGAGACTGATAAAATTTGAATTGCTCTGATTTTCTCTTTTACCAAACTTTGTTTACATTCATAATTTTTCTCCTGTAATAAAAACAGGTTTTCCTTTGATAATGCAGCTCCAGCTTATTAGAATAATTCATAGATTCAGTATACAGTGGATGGCGGTTAATTGAATCAGCCGCTTTAATGACTCAAACTGTGAAAAACAGAAAAGAAAACAGCTTTATTGAATAAGTCGCTTTATAAAACCAAGACTGTTTAGAAAAAACGTGATTCATATAAGCGACGGCCACTGTACTCTTTCAATGTAATAAGCAAATCCTAGGTGCTTGAAATTTCTTAAATCAACAAAATGCTCCTTAAATTCATCAGAATTAAACTCGGTGCAACTTGAAACAAAAACAAGCGATCATAGTTTAGTAGGAAAAAAAAATGTCCAAAAATTGTCGAACATGATGAAATATAACCGCTTAATAAGTCTCTCTTTTTATTAAATGTAAGTAAAATAGTAGCTTTTGAAAAAAATTGTATAAATAAAGATTAAATTTAGTGTTTAATAATTTAGTGTTTAATCTTGACCAAAGCAGTCCACCACATACTGTTTATTATCAGTACATTGCGAATTTGCAGAGCATTTGAAGACTATTGCTTTTAAAACTAAATTCATATTCAAATTCATTTGTTTTTATTTAGTGAGACCAAGTGGAGATGCGGATCTGGACGATTTGGAGGTTTACTTGACGCCAATGATGATTCGCACTTTCAACGTCAAGATTAAGATCTAATCATTCAGATTTAATCGTTGAAAATGGCAGCTGTAATGACATTTGTGGCATCTGCTTAATGCATATCAAATGTTTAATTCCTGGAGCTTTTGAGAATATACATTTTATTTGTGAATACTTGAAAATGTGTTAAATATTTTTTTTTTTTTTTTTGCATTTGCAAAAATAGTTCTATATGAAATTATTTCAACAGGAAAATAAAATAAAAATGTTAGTGATTATTGTTATTAAAATCTGCTTTTCTATCATTTCAACTTAATCAACATGAAAAAAAAAAAAAAGGTTTAAATTTTGTAAGTACCATGTACTTGTGGTTTTCAATCAATGAAAACAGTATGTAAAAATTTTCTAAGTGTTTATTAATAAAGTATGTTTTGAATAAATTTAACACTTTACTGAGCCCTATGTCATTACAAAGCAAGACAGTAATACCTAGTCCGCTACAGAAAAAGGGAACAAAATTTCACCAATACTAAGAAAAATATCTCAAAACAAGGAGAAAGAAAGAGATATATTTTTTACATTTTTCCACAAAAACACTGCTAGGAATTCGTATGTACAAAACAACAACTCGCCAATATCTTTCATTTGACATATGAAGGAATGTTCGAATCGGACTCGTATTTCTGACTTGCGAATGTTTCAGCTTCTCTGAAACTTGTGTAGTGCTACCACTAAGAGTTGAAATTTAACTATCTTTTGGAGGTAATGTGTGAAATGGATTGGACTTGATTCCTTGACTGTGAACTTGCTTATCAGACATGGTCTCCCCTTGCTGTAGAACACATCCATTATCAAAGCTGTATGCCGTATTTCTATCACGAAATTTTCTAATGAATAGACAGCAGTCTTCTAAAAGCAAGTAAGTATGTTTGACCAGAAAAGATTAGGAACTTCAGCTCTTGGTGGTGGCAGTTTGTTCTTTTGTGAAAATAACCTACACTGTCCTTCAAAAACGTGCTATCTGTCATTCTTTTTTCTTCGGGATTAGGATATCATCATACGACCCGTCTCCTGTCCTTTTCTTCCTTTGCTGTACACTTTCCGAACTGGCTGTCTTCAGGTCGTATGCCTGTCCTATGTAGGCCATGCAGTCGATGAAAAAGGTAGTGAAGTTGTACTTGTAGCCTAACTCGCTTGTGGCGTAGTCCCAAGGGAAGGTGTGATGGTAGTTGTGGAATCCCTCTCCTATGGCCAATGCTGACACCCACTTGGATTCGGTGGCGCTGATGTACTTGTCGTAGGGCTTGTTGCCCCATAGATGCGCAGCACTGTTTACGAACCACGTGAAGTGGAGGCAGATGACGTAGCGGAAGAAGCCTGCTCCAAACACGCACGTATACCAGTCTTCATCCCAGCAGTAGTAGGGCACAGCTGGGGGAATGACGAAACAACAAAAAGCAGCAAGGGGCACATAGAACCTGAAAATAGATGCCATGAATTTCAGAATATGGATTTAACCGAACATACCTATATTTACGTATGAAAATAAGTTCTGAAAAGTCCCACCACACTTATTTTTGCATATACTACAGAAGAAAAGATAAATGTAGGAGTTGAAAGGGACAGGAAATATTTTGAGATTTTCATTTAAATCTGATATTGTCACTGCTATTAGATACATGTAGTAACTGAAAGATAGTGTATCTTCAAACCTCAAGTTGAGCATGTGATGTTTACGAGATCTAAGTAAAGCATTTATTGCAGCAATTCATGCATTAGTTTTTGCAGTTGCTAACAGGGCCTGATTAATGCAAGATTTTACAGGTTTGTGGAACTGGGCGCCACAGTTTAAAGGCACCAAAATTGGTGACTTTCTTCGTTTCTTCTTTTTTTTAAACTCATGTTTGTGAAAACTGCAACACCATGAAGGACTTGCGCGAATGGGCTGAAATTTTCAGAAAATGCAAAGTATGGTAAGATATGCAAATGATTCGAATTTTAGACTTGTAGCGCATGCGACTGAGCAGCGCCCTCTGAACATCGAATTTATCCGAATAAATAGATGGCTGCAGCAAGGCGTGTATGGTTATAGGTGGTTATCTGCTTGAGATAAACATTAGCTTCGACGTTGCTTATGCCTCTTCGACGAAAAAGAGCGGTTTCAACAACATACGGAGTTTGAACGGAGGAGGATCATCGGCCTTCGTGAAGCTGAATTGTCTTATCGTGAAGTAGCCGCTCGTATGCAGTGTAACAGCAGCACAGTGATGCTTGTTTGGAAGCAGTGTACGACGAGTGTCGGACAACTCGGAAATCCGGGAGTGGACCCCGAAGTGTGACCTCAGCGCGCGATGATAGACACCTGATCCGCATGGTACTGACGGACTAAAACTTCTTCTAGACAATTGGCAGCAGAGTGGTCAACAGCTACAGGTGTTTCATTGTGTGCTTCATCAATTCGTAGACGTCTGCTGCAGCGTAGACTATGCACAAGGACTCCTTTATACAGGATCCCCCTCACGCTAAACAATCGCCGCCTGCGGCTACAATGTGCCAATCAGCATAAGGACTGGCGTGCTGATTGGCAGTATGTTGGGTTTTCTGACGAATCCCGCTTTAATTTGTGGTACCATGATGGCCGCATTCGCGTCCGACGCTATGCCGGTAAACGCCACCTTCCGGAGTATATTATCGAACGTCACAGTGGACAAATACCTGGAGTCATGGTCTGGGGTGCCATGTCATATCACGGACGATATCAATTGCTACAAGTTGCGGGCAACCGGTACATCAGTAAAGTTCTACGGACCCAAGCTATCTCCTTCCTTCAAGGCTTGCCTGGCGCTATATTTTAGCAAGATAATGACCGCCCTCATGTCACTAGGACTGTTCAATCCTTCCTTGCATCGCAACAGGTACAGCTTCTTCCCTGGCCAGCGTATTCCCCAGATATGCCGCTGATTGAATACGTCTGGGATTTCGTTGGTCGACGTCGCGTTCGTGATCTTCTTCTTGTTGCTTCTACTGACGAACTTTGGGTGCGCATACAAACAGTATGGAATGCTCTTGATCAGGCAAACATTAAAAATTTGTTTGACTCCATGCCACGTCGCGTAGCAGTTCTTATTGCGGCGCGTGGTGGCTACACAAAATACTAATTTCAATAGTTTATTGGCTTTCTAAGTTTAATCATTTATTTGTACCATTATCACTCAGCTGTGTATTAAATTTCATTCAATTATGACGATTCCTTTATGGTGTTGCAATTTTCACAAACGTGAGTTTAGACACTATTGCTTTGAAACTGATGATTTTCTTGTGAGAGGGGCATCGCCTTGTCTTGATCGGACCCTGGTTATGAATGCAATTTCATTTCCAAGAACAATTACATTTGTTACCTACCTGAACAAAAAAGAAGTTTGTATTATTAAAGATTCAGAAGAAAATGTTTTTAAATGGAAATCCTCTGTACTTTATTGACCTTATTTCGCAGTTAGATATTTTTCGTATACATATAGTAAAATCAGTTTCTATGACACTCGCGAAAATGAAGTACATTAAGACTGCTATTTTATTCTGCTAACTAGATCATTTGTGTGTAAAAATGAAGGAAGATGAGATAAGTTTAAATTAAAGGGATTATCTTCTGTTCTGAAATTTTTTGTCCCTGGTGCTGAAATTCTTATTAAAGAGCTGTTTTGACATTACTTCGAATTTCAATTTCGTAAAAAAGAGATTTCTGTCTTTTCCAAGTTGTAAAAAAAAAAAGTTAGCATTGGTTTTCAGGACTAACGAAAAACTCGTTCGTCAATGAGAGGTTTTAAAATCGAGCTTCAACTTTATTACAATTATATTAAGAGTAAAGATCAATTAAAATTATAAATAGTGAGGATTGAAAGAATTGTGGTCATCTCAAAAGTTTCACCTTTTGTGGTGGAAAAATACCAATTTCTTCTAGAGCCCCATAGAACCCTGAGTAGGAGATCAGTTAACAATTAGAAATGCTCCATTTTATTAAATATCAGTCTTTTAGAGAGAAGAAAGTACGCAACTCCCTAGAGATGACCACTGTCACATTGAACACGCGAATCTTAATGTTAACAGACGAAAACGATGATGCAATCACTGATCTCCAGTGGATGTAACACTGTTTGCACGCCTGCGCTTTTCAGCCACTTGCTAGTCTACTCTTACCTCCATGACTGCCCATGGAACCGGTTTCGCCTTGTATACTTTGTTAATACTACATCTATGTGGTATTCATCCTCCAAAAAAAAAAAAAAAAATTCTGAGACATTTAGAAATTTAATAAGTCCTAAACTTTCGCTTACCTGTGTTGGAATCTGACGACAGGGTCTGCCCAGACGTCGCTGACGTCGACCGTTTTGCCCTTCTCGATGACGTCCCTCTGCTTCTTGGCCATGAGCCAGCCCATGTGGGCGAAGAAGAATCCGCGGTTCACGTTGTGGGGGTCGGCGTTGGTCTCTGCGAACTTGTGGTGCACTCGGTGGTCGCGAGCCCACTCGTACAGATCGTTCTGCAGAAGGAGAGAAATGATGCGTCATTCCTGAGAGTAGGTTTGCATACTCTGCACAACGTAATTTATCATAAACAATAATTTAACCTTTTATAGAGCCACTTTTTCTAGGGACGTTATGTTGAAGTATTTTTGTGATTGAAGATTGATTTATAAAAATGAATTAATTTAGCTTATCTAATTCTTTATTGATTTTTAATGCCATTTTTTTGAGTGGAAAATATGTTTCCCATCGCTCGGGAGCAAAGGTCACTCATTGGCAAAGGTAGAGCATCTTCGGTTTTTGTATTCCTTTTTAATTTGGCATTACATTGCATTTTAAATTATAATTTGCAAATTCTAATGTCTAGAAAAAAGAATAATGAATTAGATATATTTTGTATTAAAAGAAGTAAGAGTTTAATTTGAGTGCGATGGCTCAACTGATATGTGCACAGTAGAACAGTGTTGGTTGTAGAAGGTGAAAGTGAAATTTAGTAACTTTCTGCAGCTGCGAAATTTAGTGAATTCCCATAGTGGGGTTGGTTCCACCTTTGAGTCGAGGTTTTGAAAGTTCTAGAGTTATCTTTGTGGTTACCTGAAGAGGCTGAGAATCTTGGTGTGTGCGTGGGGAGAGGGCGCATTATTTTATTTTAAAAATATAGATATAGCCAATTAATGAGAGCCAGGAGGTCCCCAAGCGTATTTCTTCCCTTTTATGCTACCAACGGTACTCTAAAATTGCGTTTTTCAATTTTAGAGTACCTTTTCTATTTGCTTCAACTTCTTAATGATTCCTTCGAACGGTTGAACATCCCCTATTTCACCCATGATGTTCAAAGGTAGTCAGAATTTTCATTTTCTGGAACTTCAGTTTCGAAAAATTACCGGAGACAAGTCTCTAAACCTCGCACCTTTCCTTAATCTCATCAAAGATGGACGACACTTCCGTTTATAGGGCTTCAGTTCCGAAACATTGCAGCTGCTAAATCTCTTTCAGGAAAAGCGATCGCCCCTCCCTCGTATCCGTCCTTGGTTATAGGACAAGTTCATGTTTCACTTAGGCAAACATTTGCAGAAATGCTGCAATAACATTTCCGAAATTGCTCCATCTACCTGATGTAGACTTTACTCTATCATCTTAAACGAATGTTACAGAGTTCAAAGAGTATGTTTTATTTATTTTTGAATGACTATCGTAGCAGTCTGATAGAAATAAAGCCAAAAATGAAGTAGCACTTACCTGTAGTGCCATGCAATTGCAAAAGGCTAAAAATATTCTAAGTGGGAGTTTTGCTTTGTACGCCCTATGCGTCCATAGCCTGTGGGCTCCAGCTGTAACACCGAGACCAGACGCGTAGCACAATAGGATACCTGAAACAGTAAAAGATATTAGTTAAAATGAAAAGTGCATTAAAACATAATTATTTAAAAATAAACTTTATAGCTGGTACTAAGTGTTTGAAACAACCATTTGTGAGTCAGACACGGTACCGCCTATGTGGCAACGGCAACCCAAAACTGCTATTTCATTTTTCGTACATAGCTTGAAAAGCGAAATGAGTATAAAATGTCTGTTTCTGTTCGATGGTCGCAAGATGGTTCGAGAAATATTCAAAAGCAAATTGATGAATTCGGTGCGATCGACAGAACTAAAAGAGTAGCACCCCCAAAACCAAATCCCACGTCCATTCATGCTAACACTGCACCTCGATGATGAGCATGTTTTCATTTTGTAACAGAAAGCAGAGATATCTTGTGAAGGGAAAGGATGCTAATTTAAAATGGCCATGTTGTTGCTTATATCACTTGCTAGACAGTATCATTATAGCAAGTTCGTGTTATCCCGTAATTTAAGGGAGAAGAAAGAGGCAAATCTGGTTATGAAATGAGGTCTTTGGTAAGACCTCATTTGGAGTATGCTGTTCAGTTTTGGTCCCCTTATCTAAAGAAAGATATTAATTTATTGGAAAGGGTACAAAGGAGGGCTACAAGGTTAGTGAATGGATTTTCTCATTTATACTATGATTCCAGACTTAGAATGCTTAACATGTATAGTCTTGAGCAAAGGAGAATCAGAGGGGATACGATTCAGCTGTTTAAATTTATCAAAATGAAAGATTTTATAGGGTTAAATTTTGTACGGAAAGCAGGACAAGGGGCCATTTTTAAAAGCTGTTTAAATCCCAAGCTAACCTAGAAATTCGGAAAAATTACGATTTTAGCAGAGTAGTGGGAATTTGGAATAGTTTACTGGAAGAGGCGGTAACGAGCAAGGGAGTAGATAGTTTTAAGAGGGCTATTGATCTTCATTGTTGTCTATAATTTGACTAGGACCAGCCCAGTTGAGCCCAGAGCCTGTTGATGGTTTTCTCATTTGTATTTGTATAAATAGGCAGTCCTTTTAGGCTCTTGGCAATCCAAAATATGAGAAGGGGTAGCCTGAGATGAGCTGCGCTTAGGGGGAGAGGGGGAATGAACTTATGTCGTGTTTCAAATTTTCTTTCCCAGAAGATGGCCATTCCTAACCACGGAAAGTGAAGTACAGATTTTTCTGCAATACAATGTGACTGAAAGTGGCGGCTGATTTCTTGCATTCATACAAGCTGTGAGCTGGAGCAGTTCTCTAGCCAGAGGATGCATATGTCTTAAAAAAGTCATAAAGTGCATAAGAATAAAGATCATCAGAAGCCCGTGTTGATTCTTAACTGCCTCGCTGGTCTAGAATTTCGTTAGCTCCATTTCATGGTGGTGGGCTTCGTAATGTTCGTTATTATTATTCGTAAGATTGTTCCTTAATGGTATATTTTTCAAAATGAACATCCTCTTAATGTTTTCCCCTGATGAACTAAAAGCTAGGCTTCAAAGCTTCGTAGGTTTGTCCCATGTATAATTCTCGTTTTAAAGAATTAAAAACATGAGAATCCTGTCCTGATCGGACTAATGTTAAGCTCCTAAATATCTGTACCTCAGACAGAACCAGAGTAACGTAATCCATTGTCGTAACTTTTCAAGGGAGGGCGAAAACAGTTGTCGGATGCACGCAAAGGAGGGGGTTCGAACATTTTCTTTTATAGAATAACATTCTCATGGGCCTATGCGGTATAAGATGCTACATACCATGCTGTAAAATAGTGAAAATTGTCATTTTCGTACTTACGTCGTTCTTGTTCTGAGGTACAGGTATTATATTGGAACTTTGATCATATTGCTCTTTACGAGCTCTTTAAAGACACGAAAAGTCGTTCCTTACCATAGAGCCATGCTGTGAGGGAGGCACAACAGAAGGCTAAGTACATGCCGTAGACGGCAGCAATGTGTAGTCCTAAGAAAAGGAGGACATTCCTCCAGACTATCTGGACGGGCTCCAGGGGCTTGGTGTCTCTGTGTGTCTCCCGGGGCGTCTCCTCCACTGCGGCCGATATCACGTTCGGGGCCATCCTTCGCCTGAAACATAAGAGGATCAATGAATTAACGTTCCTGAAAAGATTTCTGCATCGACGCTAAAAGACTGAATTTGCTGTAGAGGGTATCTGCTTGTATAAATTCTGACCTTGCTTAAAGACGGTCAAGTTTTTACTGTCTCAGTAACATAACGTCAAAAAGTAAAATATAACAGATAAAATAAACGTTATTGAAGCACAAAGTCGCTAAATTATTTCTTCTCTTGTTTCTGATTTACTTGGAATTTTACAAATTAGAAATAGTTTTGGAATTCGGACGCTAAACTTTAGTCGCAAAGAATATTTCTTTTTAAAATTATGTGCTTTAATGACGATAATTTTATGATTAATTCAATATTATTTCAACTTAAAATGATGTCCAATGATACACTATTGACATAAGGAATAATACTCAAAATAAAAATTGGTTCAGCAGTTAAACAATGCTGAATTGGTACAGTTATATTTTTTAATTAATACACACTGATACATTTTTGTTATAATTATTTTACATATATGTATATATCCATTTGGATGACTACTCTGCATTGGGTTGATCAATTTAGCTATTCTCTATAATTCCCAAATATCCTCCATCATGTTTAAGTATCTTCACAATTATATGTTTGAAGGGCAACTTGTGTAAATAGAAAATCAAATTCAACACAAAACTTTCACAATACATTCACTACATATAACGCAGGGAGAGGGGGGGGGGTATACTGCGGCATTGAAATTATTAGC
The DNA here is from genome assembly GCA_038373865.1 of Uloborus plumipes. Classification (NCBI taxonomy): domain Eukaryota; kingdom Metazoa; phylum Arthropoda; class Arachnida; order Araneae; family Uloboridae; genus Uloborus; species Uloborus plumipes. The sequence goes on from JAXGGA010001072.1 coordinate 102,876, forward strand.
AGGAGTTTAAGAGATTTTAGCTTCGATGGGGGGGAAGAAAGAGCCATCACTTTTAAGGAGGAGAAGGTAATCCTTGCAAAACAGCTCCCAATACATTTAAAACTTATTGACGACATTTTGGTACAAAATTTCCAGCTTATAAAATTAGAAAAAAAAAAAAAAAACACTTGAATGACTTTAGATCAAGAAAATTATTCATCTTATAAAAATCGATTTACTGTTCAGCGCTTTTTAAAATTCAGAACTGAATACTCTCCCTACTTTGGGAGTAGTCTAATCAAGTCGTTTATTATACTGCAGAAATCTATGTTTTTTTTTTAAATCTTTCACAATTGAAAGCAAAGCGCAGTTCAGTTGAAACAGTAGAGCATTTTAGGTTGCACAAATATCTCACAGCTAGAATGACAGGCACGTCTTTAATGCTTATTCAATTTAAAAAGTGACCCTTTCATTCTAGGTGTGTGCGATTTCTGCTCTTCATTTAAGATATCTCGCTTTGGCTGGTTTTCTTTCAACTGTTATTGGAATTGTGTGAAAATATTCTGACTGGTATGCAACATTTTAGGAAAAATTCCTCTAAGTCGTGATTTTGAAATGTTATTTAAAAGAGTTCTTTGACCCCTTCCTGTCTTTCAACAAGGCCCTGGAGCTTTGTTTTGTACACACTCTCTACACTAAACGATATATAGCTATGTCTTAATGAATACTTTATCCTGAATTTGAACTGATCATCTAAATAATTGTTCCTTATTTCTGGTATTTTAAATCGAAATATGGGGAAAAACAGCTTATGCGTACTTTCAACTTTAAAGCGTACACTTTTGTTAACTTTAAAGAACAAAGGCTCAATTGCTGCTAATAACAGACACATACACAATAGTACAACTCGACAGCTATTGTATTGAAAAGGTTCAGTTCATTTAATAACTTCATTCTGAGCTCCTTTTCTTTATTCTAGAGTTTTTTGTATTATTTTTTTAAATTTCATTTTTAAACGATGCAGAACATTTCTTAATGATTTCCACACATTACACAATGCACACGTCTATTTCCAAAACGCAAAAAAAGGAATGTCAAAACTGAGGTGAAATTTGTGTGTTATTTTTTGTAACCGGCGCCGAAAGTGCTTAAATGAGGTCGTCCATTTCTTATGACATTCACATCGGCGACCCTGCTTCATTTCCCCGCAACAAGTGGGTTAATGTCGGCTAAATCAGTGACGCTGCTTTTTCAAGCTCGCGGCCTTTTCTAATGGTTCAGTGCATCTCTCACAGATTTGCGTCAGAATCGGGTAAAGAGGAATTTTTTACTCAGGAGGAAACCTTTGCGGTAGGCTTGGAGGAGAGAAGCTGAGGGGTCATTTACAAATTGAAGGGGCAAGTGGACAAAGGTGATATGCGACAATTTTAGAGAAACATACTTTTTACCATGGATGAAGGTGATAAGGAAATATATATATATATTTTGAAAGCTTTTCTAGAAATTTAAAAAATTCACATATCACCTTTATTCACTTGCCCTTTCAATTGTGTTTGTGAGTTTACACAATTGAGCACACACCAATTTGAATTTGTGTAAATCGGCGAAATTCAAATGTCATATATCACCTTTATCCACTTGCCCCTTCAATTGTTTTAGTCACATGCATTGCTCACTATTTACAAATTTAAAAACAGTAAATAAATAAATAAAATAATGATTAAAAAAATCTAGATTGCAACTCTAAAAATCACGAGAAAACCCTAGTTTTCATGGTGCAGCAAAGAAAAGCAATGCAAAGAGTAATGTTACTAAGCATGATTGTCTTGGGTTTTATTGCTAATCAGAATGTTCATTCGACTCGTTTACGTTTATTTTGTTCTTTTACTTACTGCGTTGCCCGGCGTTGTAAAGTGCTCCTCTGGTAAGTCGACCTCCGACATGGATAACGTTTCCCTCTTTTCAGGAAATTGGAAAGGGTATAATTACCTCACATTTATGTTGGAATACTTTGACAAAATGAATACGAAAGTAACACAACTCTATTCAATGCCAATCACCCATTCCTATTACCCGAAAAAGAGGGAAACATTGTCCATGTCGGAGGTCAATTCCCCAGAGGAGCAGTATATGGTTTACCTCAAAAATAAAAGTGACGCGTGTGCAACAAATGAAGGCAATATTCACATGAAATGAATACATACATATTAGAGAAAATATAAATAAATGATCGAAGTAAAATAAATTAATCTAATAACTCATTATACAATGTTGAATGATGAAATCTTTAAAAAATTGAAAAGCATCCTGAATTAAGTCCGTTAGTGTATATATATATATTTATACATAGTATAATTACACTATAGTTTAAGAGTGTTTCTTCCGTTTTATACCACCAAATACAATTATAAAATCAAACTTTAGTGCTGTCCTTTAAAATAGGAAGGATATAATTCTTTGAAAATAAAATGGTGCCTATTTTGATAATTCTGTAGATATATTTAAATGCGAGTTGGGTCTTACAGCAACTCGTGTTTGGGAAAAACATAATTTGAATTTAAGATGTTAACTTTCAATTTTTTTTTTTTTTTTTTTGTTTCATATTTGGATGCATTTCCTGAAAAAGAAAAAAAAAAGAAGGAAAGAAAAGTGGAAACGAAGCTCAGTCACTGACTCAATTTCACCTATACTATGCTCTAGCTCACAAATAAGGATCGCTCTTACTACTAGCAAGGAAAAGTCTTTCAATGTTATAATTGCCCAAATTTTCTCTGCTAATCCTTTTTATCTTCAGCAAGCAATCTGCATACTCAAAGAAAATAAAAGCTTACAATTTTTCAAAATGTTTTTGTGTTAAATATATCAAACACTGAATTTTATAATCATTTAAAAACTGCTCAACCGTTAAAAAGATAAAGCCTTGGTTTCCTAGGAGTGAAATCGTCGATCTCTGGCGAGGCGACGGTCGCTGCCTTCTTCTGCGCATGCGCATGCGCCTGAGCCGCAGATTGACGTCGCTTCAAGCCACGCTCCAATCAAACTGGTTCTGATTCCAGCGTGCAGTCGCGCCCGGCGTCGGCGACGATTGTCGCGTTCTAGGAAACCAAGGCTATAGGTTTCTCGATAATGTTTGCGAATAAGAAACGTTTATCAAATATCAAAACATGCTGTGAAGGAAAACCATGTTTAGATATTACAAGATATAATTTGCGATGCATTAAAACATTTTTAGGTGGCTGAACTACTTTGATGTTTTTATGTGGTTGACCGCAGACGTTGTCAGAAGTCGTGTTAAATAACATCTAGCGATCAATCAAAGCTATTTTCAACTTCACTTCCAATTATACAGTAAAAATTACATGCATTATGAATGATAATAGTTGGAGAAGAGCTCGTTTGAATTACATATATGCTAGTTAAATTTTATGGATATGTTTGCCACTTGTTGAGCTACTCGTGCAAACGGGTCAGCTAGCATTTAACTTTAGTATTCAGTTTAAAAATATTTACTGCCACAATTCATTCAGAGGAATTAAATTTACTTTAGTTAGTATAAAAGTTTCAAGAAAACACAAAATATAAATTAGAAAAGATTTAAAAACATTCTTTCTTCGTGTGTATGAAAGATTAAAGAAATCAATGAAAACACTTTTTTTCGAAAATAATGAACCGCTGTTTCCTTTTTAAACAACAGATATAATGATTAAATAATTCGAAAAACATCTAAAGAAAATGCAATTAAAACATATAACAAAACTAGAAAATGAATTTTGTTATAAATTTATCATAATACATAAATTATGCTCTTAAATGAAGAATGTAAGAAATAAAAATATCTCTTTGTAAAAATATATTGATATGCTATGATTCTGTCAACAAAAAATCTTTTGCATCATGTCACAATGAATTTGTATTTTTCCGTAATTTACTAAAACCACTGACTTATATTTTTTATTTACGAAGTATAGCATTATAAAATGTTTAGTCATGTTCTGTATTCATAAAGTAGAGTGCAGAGGTGGAAAACGCGCAGCCCCAAGACCGCATACGGCTCCTTGAATTTCTTGTGAGGATTTTATGAAAATTTGCTGGTGTATTAGTTCATATTAAAATTGCATATTACGGCAGTTTATTTTTCACTTGTTGCACGTATATGGATGCTTAAAATAAGGTAAATATCAATCTCCAAATATCGTCAGTTGTCATCGAAAAGTCCGGATACGAATAAAAGAAGAACAAAAAGAACTGTTCCAAAGGGACATTAATCAAAAGCACATTATAGATGACTCTTTAGAAGCAGAGATAGTTTTTTTTTTTTTTTTTGACTTTGGCACTGTTAGAAAGTCCATAAAAAATGCAAGATTTTCTCCACGCTCCGAAATTCGAAGATCCTGAACTGACTACAAAAAAGTTGGAAGTATTTTTAAGTTAGTGAAAATTAATTTTCAAAGCAATTTCTCTGCGAAATAATTTGCTTGAAGAAACAGCTGAACAATATTAACAGTTGCTGACGATGAAATAATATTATTTCATCACACTCATGTGAGAAATAACAACTGTTAATATTATTCAGCTGTTTCTTTCAGCAAATTATTTCGCAGAAGATTCGCAAAACAAATTATTTCGCAGAAGATCTGAAAGAGCATCGCGGATGCTCTTTCAGATCTTCTGTCTACTTTCATCTTGTAGTATTCACATCACGGGTAATCAAGAGTGAGTCACTATCCCATTTGGTATTGCACCTCCTGGTTGGAAGCCCGTGAAGTAAATACTACAAGATGAAAGTAGACAGAAGATCTGAAAGAGCATTTTAGCATCTGCAAATAAAATGCAGAACTGTTTTGGACAGAGAGAGAGGCAGAGGAAAAGAGCAGGGGTAGGAGTTCAGTTGGTATATATTTTAAATTGTATTTTTCTTAAATGCATTTGTTTAATATTATGCGTAATTTATGTACACAATTGCAACATTTCAAAGATGAATGTGAACTAGATTAATGAAGATTGGCTCGTTCTTTCTCTACTTCGGAGAAAAAATAAGAAAATAAGAAAAAACGAATTCCTTTTATTAAAAATGTTCACTTGTTTTACGTTACGACTGGTAATATATTATTCATTTTTTTTTTTTTTTTGTCAAAACAACAGAGATGGTCATAACTTGTGTCGGCTACACAAGAGAATTTGCCGGTGTCATTTTTCATAAAATTCCTAATGGATTCGAAAGTAGTGACTCTTTCGCGTCCATCCCTCGCGGGCGAGGAAACCCGGACGTGTTCCATTTCGATGACGTCACGGGTCCCGTCACGGCTGGCAGCAAGTTCAAGGTTCCTCTCTCGCGATTGGCCGACCTTTTTAGCGGATTCTCGTTTTGGAAGTTTCCGTTTCGAGTTCTTGGATGTAAAATTTAGGCGAAAGAGGTTCGCCTCTGGAGAAAAGTAGAAAGGGGTTGACGAGGAGACGAGAAATGCTCGGGTTAAAGAGGAAACGGTGGTTTCTTAACACACAAATCGAATTCATTTGTCTTGGTGGTTGCACGAAACCGATGCGCACGCATTGTTTCCATGCTTGCATTGAAATTTTCTAAGAGAACTATTGAAGGCTTCCACAGCAACTTATGTGTGTGTCAATAAGTATTCGAATTCCAAGGTCACCAAGATAAATTACCCTACTCTAAATACTTCAAATGACATGTTTTATTTTAGGGTTGTTTTTATTGGGGAAACTTAAAACTGCTAAAAGTTTATACGCAAAATTATGTTTTATTGCTTTGTTACTTTCTTTGATGCTTGGTGAAATGTCATCAGAATCTGGCATGCATGTTGGAAAAAAAAAAGTTTGGGTTAACACACACCTTGCGGTTTGGGTAGACTCATCAAAAGAAAATGTTTTATCAAACTAATTTATATTACAGTTGCATTATTTTCCCAATAAAAAACCAAATATTTCAGGAGGTGCCCTTCATCACAGCACTATGTGTATCAATACTAATAAACTGGAATTGGCAGCATGACTCGAAACTGGAGGTTCAGGGGTGGGGAAGTATTGTAAAAAAATCGGTGGTTGTGCAAAAATTTTTTGTAGCCATCCTTTAGTATCGCATTGATTTCTAAGGCTTCCACTCTTGGCGCGAGAAAAGAAATGATTCAATTTTTAAAATGATCAAGTTGTGGGTACTAGAGCATTGAGTTTCATGCAGTGCAAAAGAAGTCAAATCAATCAGAAGTAGTGACGTTAAATCTGAAAATAGAGCCTTATCCAAACAGGGTTAAATTTAAGATTCACAGAAAACCAACCATTATATGTACTGCCTATTCAATTCTAGATGAAGAATCACAAAAAATAGGACTGTAGACATCTAAATTGTGCGTTTTTACCATTTTTAGGCAATAAAGAAAAAAAAAAAACAAACACTTGGACCGTCCGTTCTTTGGTTATTAAAGCACGAGGAAGGGCGATCGATTAATAAATCCGTGACCCTTGCTTCACTTCGTTTCGAGCAACGCCGAAGGCTCGATAAATATGGTTTTCCTCAACAACGCAACTGCTTTTACTGCTCACATAGATAAAGAGCTTCATTAAAAGAAAACGTGAGCGCTTTCAGGATTGAGGTCGATGTGCCGATAAACTGCATGTCCAAAAATTTTCCGTTTAAATTTTAGAGGGTACCAACGAACTTGTGAGCAGCAGTGGTGAACCCAGGATTGCTTCTTGGGAGGGGCTAAGTGGCCCTCCTTCGGAAAGTTTTCGAATTTGAAGTCCTAAAGAAAAAACTGTAGTCGTTTTTGGGAAATTAAAAAGGGGGTTGGGGGCTATGTCTGGGCAAATTTCCAAAAATAAAGTCCAAAAAACACATTTAAAGGAGTTTGGTTCAATCAAGGAAGTTCATCTTGAAACTTCTGGGAGGGGCTAAAGCCCCTTAGTTCCCCCGTGGGAGCGCCATTGGTGAACAGTACATCTGAGTGCTCATGTAAATTAATGGTAAATAAAGTTTTTTAAAAATACAATTGTAAAAATGGATCGTGTCTCAATCTGAATTACAATATCTCAGAAAAATGTCCATCAACAATATCCTATGGATGTTCTAAAGAGGTTTATGAAATATTTATTGTTATTAATATCTGAAATTCTTTGGCCGTAAATGTACCGAAAATGCAATTTTTCCCTCTGAAAAGGCATTGAAAATATCATTCTAGTAAAATAGAAATTAAAAGTAGAAAGTTATATGTTACGAAAAAGAATCCTTGTATGTCACATGAATTTTAAAAGCACACCACTTAATCTACGTTTACATTGTAGTCTGCTTTAAAGCTGATTATTCTTGAGAAATAAGTCATTCTTGAAAAGTAACTACAGGTTTCCCCGCTTTAGGAAGGTGTTAAAAGGTAGTCTGCAAGTGAAATATGTTTTAAAAATAATTAAAATAAAGAAACTTGCATAGAATTCATTATGTTTCCACATTCAATTATCATGTATTGCACGAAATTCAAAAGCATACCTATGAATATATTAACTGCTGTACACTTAAACGTTTTTTGTAAAGTAATTCCTCTATGCATGTTTTTAACCAGGGGTTTTCACCTAGGGAGGTGAGCCCCTCTTGGGGGCGTAAATGAATTTCCAGGGATGCCGTGAAGGTTTGAAAAAATAAATCCTAAAAGTAAAGCTAACAATTTCATCTGTTTCGTGGCAACATGTTGATATTTTCAACATTATCGCCTTTTTCGTTTTCGATGTTTCAGTGCAGTTTTCACTTACATATCTCTGTAAATCTTAGTACATATAAGAAAGGGGCAAAATATCGAGCAAGGCATTAAAAGTAAACTAAGGTGCACTTTCTGACCGTTACAACCTAATATTCAAAAACTTGTCAAGGAAAAACTGAGACAGAGCTCTCGTTGATATTGTGAATGTGACAAGTATTACATGTCGACCTCTCTTAGAGCCTAGACTGTGTCAAATTAATTTGTATTCAGTTCTTCGACTCTTGATTTCATTTTCTATTTAATAACATATTTAAAAAAATTACATGTAATAATATTAAATTATGCGAACTAATTTATCCATATTTTTATTTAGCAACCAACTTCAGCTATTCGAATGAGTTACGGTTTCGAATTGACAAACATGAGTGTCCTAGGGGGCGCAGATTTTGAAAGTTGAGAATCCCTCTACTTTAAACAATGGAGGAATCGGTAAACATAAAGAAGCAAAATGTACCTTTAGATTGTGCAAAAAAAAAAAAGAAGAAGAAGACTTCCTCAATTTGAACTGAAAAATAGCAGTGCAATAAATACACATTTTCCGCAGACATTTCACATTCTTCCCGGACAGTCTCATTTATTACCAGATTTCCGCAATTCTTTACTGGGGCCCCGTCGTTATTATGTGTAAGGTAAGGAAGTTCTGTACAGTTAAGCTGCCTCAACTCCAGAAAATGGGTTCAGAATTTATAAGGTTAAGGTCATCTTCCCTAAATCAGGAAGCAGATTTAACCAGCAGGAGTTTTTCCTTGAGAAAAACGAATAAAAACGGAGATCAGTATTTATTTCCGATCGTTGTTAAAATAAATAAAAATTAAAATATATTTCTTGGTGTATTATTCCTAATCATTTATCAAGCATCTGTACTTGTCACTTAATACTAAATACATATTCCTGTTATGTTAAGATTAGTTGACTCGTGAGTACCCTTTTTTTTTACTTTAATTAATTTATTTACTTTTTTAAGTATAATTTTTAGAAGAAAAAAAAAATCAAAATGTGATTTTTTTTTCCTCAAAATTTTGCCGAAAGTAGGTGTGAAATCTTTGATGACATACTTTTGAAGTTTGATAAGGCATCCCCCCCCCCGAAAAAAAACCTTAAGAAGTAATATATGATAATGAAATTAAGCCCACATTAAAAAAAAAAACATTTTCTTTCTAATTTAAATGCAATAACTGTGGTTTAGAGTCCAGTAGTTTAGATGTTATATTCGTGGGGATTTGGATTATAATTCAGCTAAAAAAAATTACGTCAATACAAAACAACATTTTTCTTGCAAATAGGGAATCGAGCTCATGACTTTCGCGTAATTTGCAAGCTGTTTTGACCAGCTCGGCTGATGGGCCTCCATCTTTGGATGCTAAACATTAACGGGATGCAAAATTAAATAACAAATTGAATTGGAATTGATGCCTCTATTTCACTGAAATATTTTAAAAAATCATACTGTGATTTACCAAGACAAAAAGTTTTCTTTTCTGATTTTAACGACATCAGAACTGTGTTCAAAATCCGGCAATGAGTATAAATTGCCTATTTATGGAACTTAGATCGGAATTCTGCGAAAGGAATTCGTGATCTTCGGATTATTAACACGACGCTCTAACCAACTGAACCGCTGGGCTTCTCTTACGGAATGCTACATATTGACGCAATGTCTAGTAAAAAACAGAAGCAATCGGTTTTTAGACAAAACAACCAAAATATGAATCGTCTTATTACTTTTCACCTTTAAAATTATAGCCTACTTTTGAAATTTACTGAATTATTAAAGAAGTAATGGCGTAGTCTCCCACAAACACCTATGAGAAATAATGTTTAACAATTGAAGGGCTTGGAGGATGAAAGGGCTGTGTTACATTTTAAAAAATGAGCATTCTGGACAATGGTTAGCAATGGATACAGGTAAGTAAATAAAACTTGGTACATCAAAAAGTAGACGTCATTAGACCAATTTCATACGCACACCAACGACAAAACCAGAAAACAAAAAATCTACAACAAGTGCAGCAATAAACAATTTCAGTTTCTTCACATAACTCCTTCATCTCCCAAGCCCTTCAATTATCTCTAGATATTACATTTTGTATTAATTTTTACTACCATAGCCTAAAATAGTAACGTTAGGTAATTAAAACTAGATAGTAGATCTAAAAAATATGCAGAAGAAGGAATAACTATGTAGAACAACACTGAAATACTTATCAGAAAATGATATTTAGAAATTTATTTTTGGTGTGTGTGGGGGGAGGGGGGTGTCTGTAAATTTGGCAAGTTTTTAGGTCGGGGTTCGTGGTGGTCTGGAATTTGAGAATCTCTGTTATATTTCTGGTTACAACATTAGAAGTCTTGCAAGAGGGTCGCTTACGTAAACTGCTTCACTCCGCTTCGGGCTTCAACGCTTTTATGCACCTTAGTTGTTACGCAGTCCTGCCGATTCTATATTTGACGTTCTTGAGTGGCAACCATTTTTATGTAGGCCGAAACTAGCGGACCCTGAAGATTGATTAAACGGCCAAGACCAACTTCCAGTCTCGGGTTCGAATAATGATTTGACAACTGAAGCAAATCGATTGAAACTTAAAATTGATACAAAAGCCCGCAGACAGCAAAATGTCGGTTAATGAAACGATTTTATATTCACTGAACATGGACGCAATAGATGTTCGACACATGCTTTGATCCGTGCTGACAAGTCATAATCCAATTGTTCAGTGGACTGAAATCATTTTATCAAAGAAGTTGTACCGTTCCATTACGTCAAAGGTACCAGATAAAAATGACCAGTTCATTCTAGCTTTTTTGCATGCAGAAAAAATGAAAACGCGGGTATTGAACAATCTTAAGGTCTTTTACCTCAATTGATTCCAAATGAAAGATTTAGACGGAAAAATTCTGTAGTTTTATTTATTATAAAATTTGGGAGCGGATTTGTTTCGATAAGATTATTTTATATTGTAGAAAAACAATATTTCCCACTGAAAAACTCGTCTCCAATGCAAAGTCTTACACAAAATTTCAATTGACGTTTTCCCTAAAAATTGTTTTCCCATGAACAAAGTGACTTCTTTTCTTCATAGAAGAAATTGTTCAAGTGCTAATAACAGAAATGATCTTAGCGGTAATATTTATAGGGAAAGTAAGTTGCTAACAAGTGGGATACCATGAAATGAGTTGCGATTAATTAACGTGAAGTATGTATATAAGGAAACAATGCTGAGTTGTTTATTTAAAGACAAAAAAAAAAAAAAAACTCTCAAAAGTTCCCAAAGAGAAAGTTCATAAGAGTTAAACAGCAAAATGCAATTATTTGCCGAATCGGTGAAAAATTCAGTTGTAGAAAACGGTTTTGCGCCCGAAATTATACTGGACATCTGAACAATGTGCGAAACACAATGGGTGTTCGTTAGGGAGGGGTGAGGGAACTATTTAGTAATCACATAATAGCTGTAGCAAATCTTTTTTAACTTCAACTCGATAAAAAAACAAACTGTCCACTGGATGTCAAATAATGAAATATTTTCATATTCATCGAAAATTCAATGTTCAATCATTGAAAGCAGGCCCAAATTTCCCAATAGGCAAAGTAGGCAGCTGCCTAGGGCGGCAAATTTTTAGGGGCGGCAAATTTTACTTCAAACTTTTTTTTTTTTTAATTTTTTCCCCCGATACAGCGACGATGATTCCAAATTATCGGACTTGACCAAAATCGCAGAAACCAAAGAGAATTCAATGTGGCGGACTTCCGGTACTCAGCTTAATTTTTAGCCTGTTTTTAGCTTACGGCAGCGACGAAGTACATCAAACACGAACTTCCCTGAACTCAGAGAAGGCTCCTCTGGAGCCAGGGGCGGCCCTAGCGCCGGACATTCCGAACCCCTGTCCGGGGCGGGTTATTTTAGGGGCGGCATTTGGACTCGGATATGATTGGGATAAAATAAAGTTATATTTGGGCTAAAATAAAGTTTTCTTCAAGGAAAGAAAAGTAGTCGAATTTTACAACGAACATAATTCTTTTCGTACTTCGGAATTCAGAAAGGTATGAATGTAGCGATGTTTATGCGTGTTATTTAAATTTACCCCCCCCCCCTCAATGCAACATTTTTGGTTGTTTCAACATAGCCTATTAAAATAAACGAATCACCGATTTAAAAGAACCGCAAGCACAAGCAATTTTTACTTTGATTGATTTTAATTTGCAAAAGAAGTTATAACTTTTAAAAGGTATTGTTTGCCTACTTTTCTCCTGTTATTTTTGTAGTCTTAATTACACCCAAAATGCAGCATTTTAACTCAATTTTTCAAAAATTTCCTCGGGGGAGAAACCCCCGAACCCCCTGAAATTGCGGATATTCTCTACTTCATTAAAAAGTCACTGCTTCACTTTATCATCCCCCCCCCCCACACACACACATACACACACTTCAAGGGGGAATAAAAAAAAGAAAAAAAAGAAAGACAGCACGAAGTGTTAAAAACGACAGGTAAAGAAATAATAAAATGCATGAGGTTCTGTATCAGCGACAAAAAAAGACATAGGTGACAAAAAATGTCTGTTCTGCCTACAACGAAATTTACCGAACTACATAAGGGGCCCAATATCTAAAATAGCTTAGGGCGACATTCGGTCAAAATCCGACCTGAATACAAGATTTTATTTTGTCACTCTGTTTTTAATATTGACTACAGTATCATCATAGAGGATTTTGCTCGAAAGAAGGCTCGGAGGAAAGCTTTTTCGAATTAAGTAAGTTTAAAATCGTTAAACAATAAAATAACCATTATTAAAACACTGAAAAACTGCGAAGAACTTTAAATTATTTTTCTTTGCAAATACTTAACGATGAAAGTGAAAAATATTACATTTGCTTTGAATTACTGCAGACTGACTTTTTCGCGCAAGCCATCATCATGTAGATCACAGTTCAATTATTTTTACTTCGCCCGCTTTAAAGTATTTGTCCTAATACTTTTGGGTCATTCCATTTTAAATCAACAAATTTTCAAAAAAGTTGTTGCATCACCATTTTTGATTTTGATGAAAATTTGAATGTGTATTCCTTTTACTTCCCAGAGCTCAAAATAGTGTTCATTTTATTTTTAAAAAATTTACCCTTTGATATATAGGCCCTTTTTGTTGTTGGCAACAGCGAAAATCGGGCGTTTTGATGCTTTGTCTTATGAACTATAACTTTTTTTCTATCAAAGATTTAGAGCTCAACTATAGCTCATTGGAAAGCTAAGAAAAAGATCTTTTTATATATGCTATCAATAAATTTCAGATTTAAAAAAAATATTTATTTTTTCAAGGTCAAAGTCCACGACGAAAATGACATTTTTTACTACTTTCGAACATTAAAAAACCCATGAAGCGTTCAAAGTAATAAGCCGATTTTTTCATCATATATTCATAGTCATGGTTACTTACTGTATAAAAAAAAATTGGCTTGTTATTCCACCCCCTTTATGAGATATGCTCCCCCAAAGTTGTAATTTTTTTAAAAAATCCAATTTTCAACGCTAAAAAAATGCATGTGGGGGGCAAGATAAAATTTTTTTTACATGTGGTATTTTAAGTACTGTTTACCAGCTTTCTAATAAAACAAAAGTTGCTTTGTTATTCAAAGGCGTTTGGCAGATATAAGGGACTGAACTTTCAAAAAATTGCACAAAAACAACACGATTATTTTCATTTCTTTAAATCTTTTTTTTTATTTAAATGTAATTATATACCTTATTCTTTGCCTTAAATGCTAAAAAAAGACTAAGAAGAGCAATGAAGAAACATATTTAAAGTTTAATAAGATAATTTAATATTTTTAACACCTGGGAATATAGAATACCACTAAACTTGTCTGATTTTTAAACATCTGATTGCTACCTACAACAGGACTGAGCATTTCTCAACTTGTCCAGGTTTGTTCCTACCATGTGGTAATCCTTGTTCTGACTTGCTCTCACATGTGTATCTTAGTTGTCTTTCAAGAAGTTCCATAAAGGTGGCAAAACTTGGCAAGAAATTTTTTTGCATGGTAGGTACAAACAGTTTCAATAGTTTTACACCCAGTACTCAAGTGCAGTAAAGTTTTATCATCATCACTGTACTCGGAAATACTATTTACAGTAGACTGCCTACGGTAACTTAAAATATTACGATCATCATTCTCAAAAACTCCTATGGAGCATTTAGGGTTATCCATAACTTATTCACAGTTTACATGTAGAAAGACAAATTTAAATTTATATTTAAGGATTCTAAAGAATTTCTTCTTTTACCTTTAACAAAACATTCTGTGAATATGAATGAACTTGAAATGAAAAGAAATCACATCAGCTTCACAAGATTTTACAGCAGAAACACTAGCTCAACAACCTACTTCTTTCAGAATTTGAAAGACAACTAAGATACACATGTGAGAGCAAGTCAGAACAAGGATGACCACATGGTATGAACAAACCTGGACAAGTTGAGAAATGCTCAGTCCTGTTGTAGGTAGCAATCAGATGTTTAAAAATCAGACAAGTTTAGTGGTATTCTATATTCCCAGGTGTTACAAATATTAAATTATGTTATTAAACTTTAAATATGTTTCTTCATTGCCCTTCTTAGTCTTTTTTTAGCATTAACGCAAAGAATAAGGCATATAATTACATTTAAATAAAAAAAAAGATTTAAAAAAATGAAAATAATCGTGTTGTTTTTGTGCAATTTTTTGAAAGTTCAGTCCCTTATATCTGCCAAACGCCTTTGAATAACAAAGCAACTTTTGTTTTATTAGAAAGCTGGTAAAAAGTACTTAAAATACCACATGTAAAAATTTTTTTATCTTGCCCCCCACATGCATTTTTTTAGCGTTGAAAATTGGATTTTTTAAAAAATGTACAACTTTGGGGGGGCATATCTCATAAAGGGGGTGGAATAACAAGCCAATTTTTTTTATACAGTAAGTAACCATGACTATAAATATATGATGGAAAAATCGGCTTGTTACTTTGAACCCTTCATGGGTTTTTTAATGTTCGAAAGTAGTAAAAAATGTCATTTTCGTCGTGAACTTTGACCTTGAAAAAATAAGTATTTTTTTTAAACCTGAAATTTATTGATAGCATATATAAAAAGATCTTCTTCTTAGCTTTCCAATGAGCTATAGTTGAGCTCAAAATCTTTGATAAAAAAAAAGTTATAGTTCATAAGGCAAAGCATCAAAACGCCCGATTTTCGCTGTTGCCAACAACAAAAAGGGCCTATATATCAAAGGGTAAATTTTTTAAAAATAAAATGAACACTATTTTGAGCTCTGGGAAGTAAAAGGAATACACATGCAAATTTTCATCAAAATCAAAAATGATGATGCGCACCCCATTTGTTGATTTAAAATGGAATGACCCTTTTGTAAACGAAAAAATGAACCGAACTCTGTGAATTTTAACTTGTAACCTTTATATTTGCCTCATGCAAATGTTTAAAATAGGTGGCCCTCAATACTATTTAGTCCCTTAATACTGAAACTAATATATATGAGGAGGAGGGCGGCAGATTCAAGTCTGCCTAGGGGCGGCAAAGAGCTAAATTCGGCCCTGATTGAAAGTGTTTTATAACTGACAGTGGTGGCTGGTGGATACATTTTACAAGCTCGGTTATATAATCATTGCCTGTTTTTAATTGACATTTCCTCCAATGTTTGTTTGTCTTTTGCAAAAAGGAAGCATAGAAAACCTTTTTATCTTTGTAACATTAATAATAGAAGTTGATTATGTGTGAGCTTTTGTAATGTAGACTATGGAACTAATGGAACTAAGAAATAAAATATTTGCATCCTAAAAGATGGCGACTGCAAGGCAGTTACAAAAATATAATTTAGGTCAGAGTAAGGACATTTTTTTTTAACCTATGATTTTTAAGTAATCATTACAGTTATTATTTTCAAGTTCAATTTACACTACAGCGTTATGAAAGAAAATTCTTAAGGAAAAGGGGAGTTTTATAACGAATATAGAATGAGAACAAAAAATGTCTACAGCCACTTGAAAACTTGTCAGGATTGTCAGATTAACCCAAACTGTAAGTTAACTGCAAGTCAGCAATATTTGAGAAAATCAATTTTACAAAAATAAAATGAATGAAGTTTTCATGAGTTTCGAAACTCATTTTATTGAACAGCCGAGTGGAACTCGACAGAATCCGAATTACCTTCGAAAAGATTCCTCTCTTAAAATGGAACAAGTGACCATGCGTTTCGACCATAAGGAACTAAGCTCTTCTTTTGGAAGAGAATGGATTTAATTAGTTTGACCTTGAAATGTTCAAACGTGGGTTACACTTTTTTCTAACATTTTATTTCGCTTGGTATAGAGGAAATTATTGATTTAATCAAAGGAAGAATAGGTAAAATATTACATTGAAATATTAAGGATATGAACCAGTTTTTTACTTCGATAAATCGTCTTCAGACAACAAAACATAAAGCTCGACATTCAAGTTGCAGAATACATCCACAGACTGAACACTTACTGTAGAAACAGTTCATACATACTGTCTGATTTTCTTAGGTAAAACCTTCCGCGTATTTACGCATGCGTCAGGTCTTCTCTGATCTTACCAAAATAGGGGTGATAGGTAAGATAACAATAAGGGGAAGAATAATAAGAAGCATTTTGAGCCGTATCAAACAACGTAGAACGATGCTAATTTCAAATACATAGTTTAGTTGAATGTGTCAAAAGGATAGCAAAATGCAAGTTTTAAATTGAAAACTTCGGAAAGTTCCCACTCACAACCCATCACCCCTTTTTAAGTGGAATGGTTCGCGAGTGCTAGGCGCGGTTTTCACGGACGGACAGTATTTTTTTAGTGATAGCGCAATTTAAGCTAGGCTGATGAACAAAACTTTTTAAAGGTTCTGATGCCAAACTGTCATTTAAATATTAATACCCTTGAAACTATGGAACAACTATTTTAAAAACTTATGAGAAAGCAAACACTGGCATAATTTATATTCATTGAAAATTTTCGGCCATTTTGTACTATCTATATTAGGAAGGGTTAGTTTACTCTCCTCATAGCTAACGATAAGAAGCTCATTCAATCAAAAAAACTCTTAAGCTAGAAACATCAGACATGAGATTAATAAAGCAATTTCGTTCACATACAAAACAAAAAAATAAATAAATAAAGTTAATGAACTACTTTTGAATGAATAATTTTCTCTATCGTAAGGATTTTCCCCTTGAGGGCATGCAAACGTGTTCCTAAGGGAATAAAATTGTATGATCGTTGTGGTCATTTTTTTATTTATTCATAAAGAATTTTTCCTTAGTCTCGAAAATTTGCTGTTCAGTAACTAGAATTTATAACGTTTTCCTAGAATGCTATCTTATTTGTTAGCTTTTTTTTTCAATCATAAAGAATTTTCTTTCATTTTCAGGATTATTTCTTCTTCTACGAATAAGAGTTTTTAGCCATTTGTTGATCTTAAAAATAAGATGTAAAGAATAAAAAAACAGAATTATGAAACAAAAAACTAAAAAATAGTTAACATCAAAGAAATTAGAAATAAATAACTTAGAGGGAAGAAAAATACTTAAATTGTTACATAAGAAGTATTATTGTTGAAGTTAGTTGCCAACGGGAAACAATTACTTGCAACTTGAGGGCAATTATACAATTATACTAACACAAATGAATCCGATTTATTTTTCAGAATCAGAACATCGAAATTCTTGATTGTAGAATGGAATCTAGCTATTCACATTGCCACTTTCAACCCCATTAAGAATTTTACACGTTCTAGAACAGAGTCAAGAAGATTTTTCTGGTTTGCTAAAAATGATCGTAGAAGTATAAAATGTTGATTAACGAAGACACAATCTTTTTTTTCTTAAAATTCAAGCTTCAATTTTCTTTCTGCAAAGCTTCTGCTTACGGACTGCTCAAATGTTTTATATCAATTGATGTCTGGTGAGTTGCTTGCTCATTCCAACACGTTTAAGTCTTTTTCAAAGACTAAAAGACTAAACTCATCATTCTCCTTGACGTGTAGTTCGGATGGAGATTATGTCTTTTCGTAGCACAATGCTCAATCAGTAAAATATTCAACAAAGAAAATGCTCTAGAGATGATACACCTGGTACGGTCTTTTTCCTCGTTCTCCCAACAGAGGGGATTATGGATAGAAACAAATTCCATCGAAGTATTTAGATCCTGATTTGCTCCATGGAAACATTTTTAAGGTCAGGGAAAGTTTAAAAATTGTTTTTTAATAATATCTTAATGTCTTGAAATGTCAAACTACTTACCTGACATAAATCCAGTTGAAAACATTTGGGCAAAATGTAACCAGAAGCTTTACAGACAGGATTGCTTTACGAAGAAAAATCTGGTTTCTGTATTAATAATTGTTTGGTAATGCCATGACCATTTTAAGGAAGCCCATAAAGAGTTTATTCGTTCTATTACAGATCATGTAAAAATGTAATGATGAAGGGTGGTCGTTCCAAACAATCGATGAAATTTTGCATGCAATAAAAACTGCTGGTGTTGCAGAAAATAAATCAAATTTCATAAAAACTTGTACTTGATTTTGTTAAGGTAGTAGTCTGGTAACTTAGGTTCAGAAAATCAAAAAAAAATTTTTTTGCTTAATTTGAAAGTACAATGTCTCGAGAATATACTGTGAAAATTTCAGACAGAAATTTAAAATATTTCGGGAGTTATAACGAGTTTCCTAGAGCGCCTCGGAGTTTGTTGTTGAACTTCAAACGCGTTTTTCTCAGAACATTGTTTTTCTGCTCGGCCCGGGTTCTAACTTTTTTTCTACTGAACCCCGATTGCTTTCAAATTTTAACAGGCTGTTCTAAACACTTATAGTTCTCGTCGGTACTAACGAGATTTCTTTTTCACCCCTAACTTTTTATTTTACAACCCTTTCTTTGCTAAAATAAAGGGACTTTTTTTTTTAAGTCCGCCATTTTGTTATTTACCCTTGAAATTTAACTTCAGTAGTTCCGATCAGAATGACATGTCTATAGATTAAGAATAATCAAGAATATTTGATTTCAGATAACATCAGGAGCGAAAATCACCCAGGTCACCGACGTGCATTTTTTTGAGGTTTTAACTTCGAGTGACAATAATAATAGTAATAAACTCTTAAATTTTTTCAAATATATTTTTTTATATTTTCAATATGTAAATAAAAACTCTTAATATTCAAGATAATTTTTATTTTCCTATAAAAACCACCCTCCAAAGAAGTCATGAAAATAGGCATAAGTTACCAGACAACTACCTTAATTTGTATAAGGGAAGAATAAAAATAGAATCTTTAGTTCACAAATGTTTTTCTAATGATTGATTAAAAAAAAATCTGCTGTTCTAATAAGAACTTGAGCAGCACTAGGTTTTTTTATGTGCTGCATAATATTCAAATTTTCGATACAGCATACTAACTTTTATGCTGCTCAACGGAGTATATCACAAATGATATTTTTCCAATAATAATTTACTCTTCTTCACCGTCATCTGGAGCGTGACATGGGTCAATTCCTCGTGTTGCTTTTTGTTCAATAAAACCCGTGCTTAACACGCGTCAATGACTTTTTTACAACAGGATTATTTTTTAAAAAGGGATTGTTTTTGTTTTCAAAAGTCTTGCATTAGAAAAAAAGAAAAAACTTTTGAATAAATGTAACTTAAGTTGTAAATACTTTTATATCTCTATATTTATGGATAGGGTTTAAGATGCAGTTACTTTACGTCTTTTATTCTACACAAATGAGTACGACTGACATTGAAAATGAGTTCTAAATACAAAATGTAATGAACAAAACAACCAGGCGTTACCGCCGACAATAGCAATATTGATCACAATATAGATAAAAATAGGTTTTGTAAACAGTCGAGAAATGTAAAACCCAGCTTCAAAATTTCCTGTGCAATTATAACAATAAAAGCAACGATTCGAATTGTTTTATAAACTTAATAATATTTCGCTGTAAAAAATTACTAAGCTGCAATTTACTCTCTTTCTGATCAGTCAGTACATCTAGAGATATCTTTATCAACATTGCAAGTGTTACAAGCACAGAAAGTCGGAAATAGACCCTTAAGATTTAATCAAGTGTGTATACTTTTGGTGTTTTAAATTAAGTTTTTGCATCTTATTGAGAAAAAAAATTGCGAATGTTTTATTATTTTTTCAAGCAGAAAATGTCGAATATGTAAAATGTTTAGCATCAAGATACTATGCATGTCTTCTTTCCCTGCCACCTTTTAACTTTTAGAGATATGTAATTGATAACTATTATAGTATTCGCCGTTGTCGCGCACTTCGGGTTTCCAAAATAAATTTCACGCCTCTAAAAAATGTCTCAAGTATTTTCACACCTTGAAATAAATCCTTGCGATGTATTTGACCAAAAAATCATACGATTGCGTAATAATGGGAAAAACTTAACGAGGTAATAATCGAAAGAGTATTGTAAGTTGTAAGACAACCATCTAGACGCATAAAATATTTGCCCTCATGAGTTCGTTAACGAAATATGATGCCTTAAAGCTGAAATTTTTAAGCTAATTCGACAAATGTCATGAGTTTCGGTGAGCAATGGCAGACGCCATTCACAGGGTTTGTAGGCAAATGCCTTGCACATGTGAACGGTGACACATTGTAAAAAATGAATGTTGTTTGAACAGTGTAATACAGCAAATGTTGTGGTAATAAACCGTAAAAATTGCTAATTTTATATTAATAGACTAAAATTGCTAGTTTTACAGTTTATTACCGTGAATTTTACAGTTTTAAACTGAAACCTCTGCTGCTAGTATTAATATACTGTTGTTTTTACAGTATAAAACGGCTAAATTTTACGGTAAAAAACAGTAAAATTGCTAACTTTGCAGTAAAAAACTGTAAAATTGTTAGTTTTACAGTTTATTACTCTGCATTTTACAGTTTTAAAATGGAACCTCGGATACCAGTATTATACTCTAAAAACGACAGTTTATTTTTTGTAATGTATTACATGATCAACTTCTAAATTTAGCTCAAAAAATCGACAGATGTTAAGAGCCATTATTTTGAAAATCGAACAAAAAAGGGAAATTTTGGCAGTGACCATTTTTGATTTTCCTCATTTTTTTATATGTCAAAGTAGGTCATGAGAAATGAACATTCTGAAGTTTGCAGCCCCCCAAAAAATTTTGTTCGCTCGGTAAAAATTCCCGAAGTTTGATGTTATGCAGCGCTTTTTTGGTAAAACGGCTGAAAGACGCATTTCAGTGTGCTGTAGTTTTCTACAGAAACGCCACCCCATGGTTATGTTTACATTTATTGATTGTACAATGTGTAGTTATGAGGACACCATAGTTATTTGGGTTGGGGTGTGTTTCTTTCTTCAGTTAAGGGGCCGCAAAGTATGGTTTTTAGACCATTTTCGCTCGACTTTGAACTGCGTTATTTCCCCCCTAAAAGCAACCCCCCGAATTTTTTTTAACATATACTGAAAATTTATACTATGAAGAGAATATGTAGTACGAAAATTGTTTATTATTTCATTGCTTTAAAGAGAAAAAGACTTAGACATTTTTCAAATTTTCAAAATTTGCGGTTTTTTGATCGCATTTAACTCAAAACAGCAACTCTAGGAAGAAAAAGCTTTTATGGATTATGGAACCTACAGATGTGTAGAATAACGTAAAAAAGAAAGTTGCGTGGGGTCTCGTCTCGTTTTCAAGAAAATAATTTTTTTTGTAGCTCATTTTAATGCTTTTTTCTCATAGTAAAATGTGTCCATCAAGTAGGTCAAATCTGCTGGAACTCTAAGTATATAGTAATGATATATTTAAATTTGTATAGGGAAAGAGAAAAAGGCTAAAAACACTTAATTTTGTCTAATTTTTTTTAATTTTTAGTTTTTTAATTGCAATTAATTCAAAAAACGTGAAATCCTGAGACTATTATTGAATGCACATATTACTAGCTTTGAAATATTGGAAAAAGTAAATTCGGTGAGGTCTCTTCAGATGTATTCTAGTGGGAGGTCACAGTGACTTCCCGAAAAATTTCATGATCGAAAAATTTTGCTGACGATTCGGCAAATTTGGAAACTTTTGCAACATTGAGATTTTTTAATGATACATATTTGTCACGTGTGCTTGATCATATTCTGTAAAAACTTACGTTCCAGTGCCCATGAGTATCTTATACTTCTCAAGAAGATGTTCTTAATTTGCCAAAGGAATTTTCCAATTTTTCCGAATGATAAAATACGATCAAGCCCACATGTAAAAAATAAATAAATAAATAGAAAATTTCTATGTTGCAGTATTGTTTCTAAAGTTGCCGAATCTTCATAAAAATTTTCTGAATATGAAATTTTTCTGGAGGTTACAGTGACCTCCTTTGACTTTCCATTGGGGAGCCTCTAAAAATACCTCACAGTATTTACTTTCTCGAATATTTCCAGTCATTGCCCAGCTAGTAATATGTAAATTCAATAATTCCCTCAGTAACGATTTATCGTTTCTTAATATAATTGCAATAAGAAGCTAAAAGTTCTAAGAATTTAGGCACAATTAAGTGCTGTGATTCTTTTTCACTATTACTATACACTCAAATATAAAACACACATATATAAATTATCATCATGTATTTTAAATTTTAGCAGATCTGACCTACATACTGGACACATTTTACTACGGGAGAACGCATTAAAATCTGCTACATTTTTTTCCCTGTAAAACTAGAAGAGAACCCTGGCCGATTTATTTTGTACGTCGTTTTACACATATGTAGGTATCATATAATATAAAAAAATAATCATAACATGTAAAAAATAAATAAATAGAAAAGTTCAATGTTGCAAAATTGTTTCCAACTTTGCCGAATCATCAGCAAAATTTTTCAATCATGAAATTTTTCGGGAGGTCATTGAGACCTCCCACTAGAATACATCTGAAGATACCTCACCGAATTTACTTTTTCCAATATTTCAAAGCTAGTAATATGTGCATTCAATAATAGTCTCAGGATTTCACGTTTTTTGAGTTAATTGCAATTAAAAAACTAAAAATTATAAAAAAAAATTTGACAAAATTAAGTGTTTTTAGTCTTTTTCTCTTTCCTCATACAAATTTAAATATATCTTTACTATATACTTAGAGTTTCAGCAGATTTGATCAACTTGATGGACACATTTTACTATGAGAAAAAAGCATTAAAATGAGCTACAAAAAAAATTATTTTCTTGAACACGAGACGAGACCCCACGCAACTTTCTTTTTTACGTTATTCTACACATCTGTAGGTTCCGTAATCCATAAAAGCTTTTTCTTCCTAGAGTTGCTGTTTTGAGTTAAATGCGATCAAAAAACCGCAAATTTTGAAAATTTGAAAAATGTCTAAGTCTTTTTCTCTTTAAAGCAATGAAATAATAAACAATTTTCGTACCACATATTTTCTTCATAGTATAAATTTTCAGTATATGGTAAAAAAATTTCGGGGGGTTGCTTTTAGGGGGGAAATAACGCAGTTCAAAGTCGAGCGAAAATCGTCTAAAAACCATACTTTGCGGCCCCTTAACTGAAGAAAAAAACACACCCCAACCCAAATAACTATGGGGTCCTCATAACTACACATTGTACAATCAATAAATGTAAACATAATCATGGGGTGGCGTTTCTGTAAAAAACTACAGCGCACTGAACTGCGTCTTTCAGCCGTTTTACCAAAAAAGCGCTGCATAACATCAAATTTTGGGAATTTTTACCGAGCGAACAAAATTTTTTGGGGGGATGCAAACTTCAGAATGTTCATTTCTCATGATCTACTCTGACATATAAAAAAATGAGGAAAATCAAAAATGGTCACTGCCACACCTTGTCTGAATTTCAAAATAATGGCTCTTAAGGCCTTATATATCTCGATAACGGGCGGACGAGGGCAAATACTTTTTGCGTCAAGAAAGGTCTCTGGATGACTTTCGATTACTATAACTTTTTTCCTGACTACACTGCGCAATGGTTTCACGGTGAGAGCACTGAATCCGTTAGTAACCCATCACACGATAAAATTTGCAAAGCAGAAAATCAAGTGAACACACACACACGCTCTTAGATTTGGCTCCTCCAGTCTACACAAATTTCATTTCTGATCTGAGCTGACACGAGTGTACCAGCAGTTGAAAACGTACAAATTTAACAAGCTTGGCTTAATCAGACCTTGGCTCAACCATGGTCTCCCCTCCCCCGCATCCGTATGTGAAATTAGTAAAAACATCACTCCAAACCAGGTGGAGAAAAATCAACATTGAATTTTGACCTAAAACTTTTCATTATTTGCCTTTCTGAAACAAATTTACTAATTTACTTGCAAGACAAATAGTATTATTGCAATTTACCAAAGCACCTTTTTTTTGTGAGTTATATATAAATATATTAATTTCAATAACAAATTTAAAAAATGAGTACCATTAATTTTTCGGAGTGTAATATGAGGCTAAATATTGAAAAATATTCTTGTCAAGTTTTTTATATTTCAAAACTGATTTAAATTTAAACTGTATTTTTTTTTTAACCAAGAAAAATTATGACTTTTAAATATCCTGATGAAAAGAAAAAACATGCATACAGTAGAATCCGCTTATTAGAATATCGGTTAAAAGAATACCCAGCTTGATACAATACATTTTTAATGCACCGAATCGTTGTAATGCATTATTTTGATCCAGGATAGTGGAATATCCCGCTAATTAGAATATTTTTTCATGGCAAAATGGCTATTCCATTATGCGGGTGCGAATGTAGTTTGCTGCTTTGCTAACAGAAAATGTTTTTCAGTCAAAAAATAAATAAAACCTATATTCATCGTACTCAAGTAAAAATAAAATTGTTTTTTTGGTTCTTGCATTCGGCAGCTTTTTTTTCCTTTTTTAATGCACGAAATTGCAACAGTTACAAAAAGCACTTCCCTATTTATCCATCTTCGGCACGTTTTTCCTGGAACTTTTAACAGAAAAGAAGCACCTTTAACTCTTCACAACGCTTTTAAAGCTGCAAATTGAAAAAGTCAATTACAGAACGGTAACACATGAAGAGAATAAAACGCGAGTTCTTGCAATATTCTTGACAGTTAAAATTACTTATCAGACTATTCAAAAGAAAATTATTTCCATTTCGGAAGATGTTTTCGTTAGCAGTTCCGTTCATCTAAACACATAAACTAATGAACTGCTAAGAGTACTTTGAAGCAAACCCGGATGTATTTTAACGGACGAATCTGCTTAAACACTTCAATGTCAACTCCGAGTTGAAAAGATGTGTCAAGGTTTACTTTTGAATGAATGCAAGTTATGCAGTTATCAAGAAAGAAAGAGATAGACAGAGAAGAGGTTTGTAATGTATTATGCAACAGGTAACACACCAAGTGACTCGTTCAAGTTGTTTTCGTTTCTCACAACGTACAATAAACGTTTTTTTTTTTTTTTTTTGCTTCACATAATGAAATTTTCAATAGAATACTGTACGATCTTCTTAGTTGAAACCTTCCGCGCATTTACGTATGCGTCAGGTCTTCTCTGATCTTGCTAAAATGGGGGTGTTAGGTAAGATAGCAATAAGGGAAAGAATAAAAAGCATTTTGAGCCGTATCAAACAATGTGGAACGATGCTAATTTCAAATACATAGTTTAGTTGAATATGTCAAAGGGATATAGCAAATTCAAGTTTTAAATTGAAAACTTTGGAAAGTTCCCACTCACAACTCATCACCCCTTTTTTAGGTGGAATGGTTCGTGAGTGCTATGCGCGATTTTCACGGACGAACAGTATTGTAAACATTGAGATTCATATATAAAGTAAAGTTTTACCTAAATGCTTAATTGCTAATTTTAATTTAGAAATATGAAATTTAAAAAGTGTTTTTTAAAGATAAAAAAAAATATGATTTAATGATAATAAAATATAAAACCCAATTTTTGAATCTAAAGATTATTTCTATCAGTTTGATTCGCACAAAAAAAAAAAAAAAATGAAATAAAATAAGTGTTTAATTTCTTGATTACAGTACTTACAAACTTTAGTTGATCTTAATGTATTTATACTTAGGTTACTGTTAAAGCAGCCAAAAAAGTTTAAATTGCAGTTGAGAGAAGAAATATAGGCGGTATAATAAAAGCTAAAAGTACCGTAAAATGGGGTTAATCGGAACACTTTTCAGCTTTGATTGTAAAAAAAGCAGTTAAAAGATTTTTTTTTAATTTGATTTTTTGGGTAAAAACTTCGGTCTTGCTTTACTTTTGATATTCCAAGCAAAGACAAAAGATTTTGAGCAATTATTATTAAAATATATAGGAAATTATGGGTGTTCCGAATCACCCCGCTGATAGGGGTCAATCGGAACACTTGTTAAAATTTTTATTTTTTTCAATTTAATCTGTAATAGGTCTCACAAACATGAGTAATATTGATGGGGGAGAATCAGAACAGATAATTACTGTCAAATAAATGCATAATTTCAGTACCAGTAAACGTTTATAATTTGTGAAAATTCAAAATAATTTTGAACTTATGAAAAATGAAAAGTAATTTTAAGAAAAGCTTTTGAATTGAAATGCAAAGATTTAACATGAATGGAAGTCACTCATGTCGTCCACAAATATGTACTTGTCCTTAAAACTAGCAATTGTGACTTGGCTTAAGTTTTTTCATAACATCTCCTGGGATGAACTCTGCCTTTTCTTTAGTTTTTTGAAATTTCTGGGTTTCCGGGATTGTCCTGAAAGATTTTTTCGCTTATTCATCACTGTCTGTGTGCTGGACGTTTACTACATAAAGTCTATGTGACTTCTCCCTTTTATTTTAAGTAAAAAAAAGTCTCCTGGAGAAAAAATCTTTTGAAATCTGTAACTTTTGTCATTCTAAGATCTAGTTGCTCACGAGAAGGGATAAACAGTAATAAATCCTTGTCCCTGTCTTGATTAGAAGAATTGGGGTTAGAATCTTGATTTTTCAAACAATTTCCTTCAAATAAGTTTGAATTGGAACAACAGAACTAAGTGTTCCGATTCACCCCGCAAATTTTTTTCCCATGGCATTTTTCAGAATTCTTCACTTTTATGACACAATTTATTAAAAATGTAAATTCTAATGTGGTATTCTGTTGTTCAGATACATGTATAATTGAAACATACCACTCATAGTTTTTAAATATAAGAAGGTTTGTTCTTGCATATGAAGTTTTGCAGTCTATGAAAATGTGATGTTTTCTAGCATTTAACGTGCAGCCCTCTTTAGAAGCCAGTAGCGTTGCCAGATTGACTAAAGTATTTTTTTCCTACTTCCTATGATCTTACCTTTCTAAAAAAAAACTCATGGCGAAAAATACCCAATAGTATATTTATGAAGAATTTCTTTGTACGGTTGGGAAGTTGACCCCGCTGTTCCTATACACCCCATTTTACGGTACTAAGTAGTATACCGCCTATTTCTAGTTTTTAGTATAAATTTTATTTGTTGCTTTAGCATTAATCTAATTAATCTCAAATGACTTTTTATCCTAAAGCTCACACTTCATTTCATTGAAAAGACAGTTCATTATAGCCCCGAAATACATGTCTGCGGCTAACTGCATTATTTGTGCCATTAAACGTTGAATTACCATATTTTACATTTTAGCACAAAAGTATTTATTTAGGTATTACCATAAGTTTAGCGTAATGATAAATGCTCTCCTTCTGCATAACTACGGTACTGCAGAATTATTTGCATTAATGACACGCACACATTTTTAGAGTATAGAAATCACGTGATATGATTCATATCGTATGTTTGTTCCTATTTCACAAGTATAATCTCTCTATTTTGTGATTAATGTTTCATTCTATTTCGTAAAACAGAATATTGTGCTGCTCAATACACTGTAAAAAATGAATGTTGTTTTTACAGTATAATGTAGCTAATTTTAATAGTAATGTATTCTAGAAATTGCTACTTTTACAGTAATAAACAAAAATTTCTACTTTTGCAGT
This sequence comes from Uloborus plumipes, assembly GCA_038373865.1. Lineage (NCBI taxonomy): Eukaryota > Metazoa > Arthropoda > Arachnida > Araneae > Uloboridae > Uloborus > Uloborus plumipes. Next base: position 130,640 of record JAXGGA010001072.1, read on the forward strand.
ACTAAACTGTAAAATTGCGAATTTTACAGTAATAACTGCAAAATTACCCATCTAACGGTTTATTACCTTGCATCTTACAGTTTTCAACTGGAACCCCTGCTGTCAGTATTATAGTTGTTTTTACAGAATAATACAGCTAAATTTTACGGCAATTAATTGTAAAACTGCTAGTTTTACAGTTTATTACTGTGCATTTTACAGTTTTGAATTAGAACATCGGCTTCCAGTATTATACTGTAAAAACAACAGTTCATTTTTTACAGTGTAGAACATTTCTTTTGCGTTTTACTTGTTATTCAAAAGAAAAATCGTAGGAAGTATTATTTTATGCTTTTAAGTTTCATTTCATCAGTCAGTAATTTTAGACGACATGCTGACTGATTTTGCATATTTTTAATCAAAAGAACAGAAATTATTATTATTATTATTTTTGGAAACTGGTTATGATGAAACCTAGGAAGTAATGTTTCAATTGGTCAAACATAACCTACACAGTCTTTCTTCTCGCGTGAGTTCAACTAGAGTCGCAAATACTTAAGAAAAATGGGTGGATAAAACCTCCCAATGGGATGTTTTTCTTTCTGCTTTGACTAGAGTTTGAGAATAATGTTATTTTCTCTATATCTCGAGCTATTTTATTCTGGAAAGAAAGTCCCCATTTTTAAAAGCTCCCGTACGTCCATTTTCATTACACGTACACGTGATTGTGTGAACGTAGTTTGTTATTCGACAAAATTTGAATTTTTATTTGCCCAATGGAGAAATTCTTCCTTTCCAACCGTTTAAATGCGAATCGCCCCTGCACGTTTACGAATCTGTAGTGCTTGGTCTCACGTCCTACTCGAGTCGACAGATCTATAACTCAAACATGAATTAATCAAAGTAGAAGTGGAGTAATAAACCAAATTAAAGGTCACCAATCCACCCTTCGAGATTCACGTTTCGCCATCACTTCCGCTCTTCTTCATCTCCCACCTGGGTAACCAACCCTCCTCGCCCATCCCTTCAGCAAAAGCCAGCAACCCTATCGGATCAAACGGGGATAGACAGTAAAAAAAGAAAGAAGGAATTTCTAAATGAAGAGAATCGGGGTCAATGACCCAAAATCCGAGGTACGGTCCGCTAGTGGAGGTCAGGGTGACATAAGAGTCAACGAGAGAGAGAGAGAAGATGGAGGTAAGCTCACACCTGGAGGCGACCAACCACCTGATGCCCGATGGGACTGAGAAAACGAGATGAGAGAGCCGCATCCAGGGAGATTCGTCTCTCTCTCTTTTTTTTTTTTTTTTTGTGGTTTCGGTCAGAAGAGAACAAAGATCTCCGCCTTTGTGATTGCAATGGGGATTCCCTGGAGACCTCATTTTTACTTTCGGGTTATTCCTTGGTTCTTTTATCCTTACAGTTTTGAAATTTGACAAGAAACAATGACAAAGAATACCATTAGCAAATCCAAATGACCGGTTAGATTTATTTTGTTGGTGTCCCACCCTCTCTCCTCCTTCATCGACAAGAAATCCCCCGCTTACTGTTTTACCCTTTTAATGTTACTCTTTGAGACATTTAGGGATTTTAAGGCGGCGGAAAAAATTACGGAAAAATGGAGAAAAGAAATTTTGTAGTGGCAAAGTTTTCTTACGTTTTTTTCATAATATTTTTTTCGTATAACAGCGTACCAGCATATGGAGCTTGTAAATGGTATGCCGTATATAATACGATATAGATAATACATGTAATACACGTAAAACAGTGTCCGTATTACATACGTTATACTTATATTATATACCAGACCGTAACATATATACGTTACGGTTTTTCTTATTTTGGGGAATTTTTTAATGAGAGGGGGGTGTAGTGTAGGCCAAACGGGGAGTAAACTGCTTTTTTTTTTGGACTTTCACAAGAGGTAAGTGAATTCTGCAGTGCATTAACAGATTAAGCCATATGTTTTATTTCGTTTTCTTGGGTATTTTTGGCTTTATACTTACAACCGAATCGTGCGCCTGTATCCGATTAAAAACGTCAAGAGCGAAAATATCATTTTCTTTCTTAAATTAGTGGCGTAACAACAAAGTTCAATATGAAAATTATCCAAGTCAGTTTTGCTTTTTACATATTAGTCTACTCTTCCTGAAGCTTTATTTAGAAGTTTGAAATCAAGAACGTAATTTTTTTTTAAAAGTATCTCAATATTGACGTTTTAGGGCTAGTTCATTTTTGCGCAGTAGCTCTCAAATATGTTCTTTTTTTTTTGACTAAAAATGCAGAGCACGAAGTGATAATTTTGTCACTTAAATTACTAATGTAATAATAAAGTTTAATAAGAGAACGGTTTAAGCCAGTTTTGCCATTCAGCCATATTTTAAAGTTTTCAGAACATTTGAAAGCAAGAACGATTTTTTTTTCGCACACATCAACATTAATTTTTCGTGGTAATCGGTTTTTGCGCAGTTGGTGTCAAAGAACATCAAACTTTGGACATCTCTTCATCATAGTAAGAAACTGAATCAATTATTTTAAAGTTATGATAGAAGAATGATTAAAATTTTACATAAAAGATTACGATTATGAGTGCGATTACAGTCATTTCCATATGCAACCTTTTCCCTAAGGCATTTAACCGATTGATGTACCCGGAAAAATTCATTTTTGGAACTATTCTGATCGTATAAGTCGCTCATTGATGAAGACAACTGTATTTTCATGGATTTTGTTTTACAAAGAAAGAAAAACGAAAAAAAGAAAAACACCTAATTTTTCAAATTTTATAACAGCAGAAATATTTCGTCCGTTATTCTATATCTTAGATACTGATCATGCTCAAAAAGCAATGCGATTACGTTTATATTTATCTCTATAATAAAGAAATTATGCATGTATTAAGTTTTATTGTCTCACAAAACCAACTCATATTCCAGTAACGACTTTTGAAAAGCATAGATACTGTTACAGAAACTATACCACATAAGTTTACGTAAGGTCATTTATTTACACTACTAATAAAAATTAAACACTTTTTAGTTATTGATCGCTTACTTTTAATACCATGCAGGTATTCCTTCTGTGCTTCAATACTTCTAGTATTGCCAGGGCAGCTAGATTAGCTTCCTGCGGCATGTTGATGCATAACGTCTCCCCTCTCTAACTTTTACCTCATTCTGAAGTTATATTATTTGATATAATTTAATGTTCATTCGATTTCAAGACATACCACGCACGTGGCCCGGCGTTGCACGGGCACTTCGTGCCTTTAAAGTAGTGAGGAAAATTTCAAGAAAGTACTCCCCGCCAAGGCGGCTCGCTAATAGGCGCTTCACGCCTTTACTTTTTTCCTATATAAAAAAATCATTCGAATTATTGAGATGCTTCGCGCTTTCAAGATGGTGAGGAGAGTTTCAGTAAGTTCAGCTCGCTCAAAGAAAAAAAGCAGACATAGACACTCAGTTTTTAATATAAGTAGATGGCTTTTCAACAAATGAATGTTTCAAAATATTACAAGTAGCTAGCGATAAAAATTCTACGTAAGTGGCCCGCTTATGAGTTTCGTGTTTGATTTAGTTAAGCCTTCATTCAAAATTCTCATTATCATATGCTTTACAATGGAAAATGCGGTGTTTATTTATTTATTTATTTATTTTTTTTTTATAAATCAACCAACTTCAAATTCTTGTTAAGAAATAAGCGCTAAAGGTACAATCCGGTGAAAATTATTTCCAATGGAGTTAATCTCCACAGTATTACAAGAGAACTTTTATCAAAATGTTCTGCATCTGACATTTATTCCGGTTTTGCTTTTCTTCGATATATTCTTCAAATTCAACAATTGATTTTAATTTTGCTCGCTTGCGGTTTTTTAATTGCTCGAACTTGATAACTACTTCTCGGTTTTGGGATTTTCCAAAACCAAACGTTTCTTTTTTCCTTTTTTTCTTTGAACTTCTTTTTCACCTGCGTCACATGGAAAATCCTCCATTTGTCCATTTTGCTGTGCTCGTGTATGTATGTGGTTTTTTTTAAAGAAAAATAGATTTAAAATAACGATATTACATTCTTGCATCAGTGTTGGAGTTACTTTGCGGTCCAAAAATCGCCTCTCCACAAGAAAAAAAAAAGAATTTGGAAACAAGCAAGGGGGAAAAAAAGGAATGAAGTGCCTGTAATTTTAGTACCCAAGAGTATCCGGTAATACGTCCTTAAGAATGTCTGGTTTTTAGCCATATTAGCAACCCTAGCGTAGTATTTGATGCACATATAAGTATTATTATGACCTTTCTTTCATCTACTGCACAAGACTGTTTATTGACTATTTAAGAGAACGAAATGCCTGCTAAGGAAAAAATACGACTATCATGAAGCTAGTAAACTAAAAAAAAATGAATTTGTCACCAACAAATTAAAGTTTTCTTTGTCAAGAATTTCATCCAGAGTTTGAGTTATTGCTTTTAATTTTCTTCCATGCTTTTTTTTTCTTCCCATTTTACATACTCAATAGTTGATTGCTCTTTATCTCTGCAACGAATTCATTTAACTATCTTAAGAATAAGCAATTCTGGAAAAACTTAGAAGAATAATAATTTTAACTACCGCAGCTCAGTAGATAAAGTTAAATGACATTTCAAAAATATATGGAAATAATACGAAGTACTATGAATATTCGATTCAAAAGAAGTCAAAAATCCTAAAACAAAAAAGATGAAGAAGAAAAAGAAAACGGAAAGAAAAGATGAAAAATGGAAAAGAGCCTTATATTTTAGATATGGGTTGAAAAAACACTACTTTATAGAAAGAGACACGATGTTTTCTTCTTCATGATTTGAGTTTCACAAATTTCTTCTGTTGCGACTGCTCAAAATCATTCGCAGGAGTTTTGGTTAAGTCTGCTGAAAGTGTTTTTTTTTCAAGCAATGACAATAGATCATGTAACTCGCTATATATTAATTACAAGACGAATAAGATCAACGGACATCTGTCATGGTATAGCGATAGCAATAAACAACATTGTTTACTAAAATAAATAAATAAAAGCTATGCTTACATAAAAACCTTCAAAGAAGCATTGATCTTAACAAGTTAAAATTGAAATAGATTGTGAAACACTTGAGTATTTCACTACTAAACTCGTTCTTATACTATTAGGTTTGAAAATGAGTCCAGACAATTTTATAAATAGCGTATGTTATTTTGAAAAACTCCTTCATTGCAAGATTTTTAAAACAAATCTTTATAAGTCATTCAAACCAACTTGGAACAGACTACACTTAAAATAAAGTATTGAATGCATAACAAAGGGTTCAGTGTTTCTTCCAAACAAAGATGCCCTAAAGCAACTCAATTTAATACAGCTGTAAACGTAAGCGTTTTAAACTCGATCCTTAATCAGATTTCTTTTACTTTTTTGACATTTATTATTCATATTTCACGTGATGTTTGTTGCCCAGTAAACTGAAAGCATCATTTTAAAAGGAAATTAGCATCAAGCGTATCAAACCACCGTTACATTTTGTATCACAGAAGAAAACATATTTATATAATAACGGTCACGTGTCACACGGAATGAGATCATTTCTCGACTTGGAAAAATAATGCCTCAGAAATTTAGATAAAAACTTTGAGAAGGAAAGGAAGCCGCTAAAAATAATGCTCTTACAAATGTAATAAAAGACATCTTTGCGAATTTCTCCGTTGAAAAAAAAGAAGGAAATAAATTAAAAAGGAGAAAAGTGTTTTTATTATTGTTACTTTTATTCAAGAGATTTGTTTATTTTGGTAAATATTAAATTTACGAACACTTTCACGTTTGTGAAACATACTAAAGAGTGATTCTTATCGACTAGATAAATTTCAACAAATGTAGAGAGAACAATACATTGAAGGGCTTGGAGGATGAAGGGGAAATATTACATTAAAAAAAATAAACACTCTGGACAATGGTAAGCAATGGGTACAGGTAAGCAAATAAACCTTGGTACATCAAAAAGGAGATGCCATTAGACCAATTTCATACGCACACTAACGACCAAATCAGAAAACCGAAAATCTGAAACAACTGCAACAATAAAACGTTGGACTTTAATTACTCGTAATTTCTGTTTTGTCGCATAACCCCTTCATCTCCCAAGCTCTTCAATTCTAATAACTCAAAAGTAGTTAATGATATGAAAATTTTATAAAGTAAAAACTACTGTGCATGACAAAAGACTACTTCTAAGTATATTTTCTCAGTTTGGCAAAGGGGATATTTTAATTGGTAACTTTACAGTTCAAATTGCTAATTCCCCTCCTATAGCATATACTTTCTTATCATCAATACTATAAAAAATCATGCAATGCACGAATATGCTTAAATTACGCCAAATGTTTATTTGGCAACCGTGAAATAATTTCTAATAATCATTTGTCACAAATATAAATTGCTAATTTTACAGCAATAAACTGTAAAATTGCTAATTTTACAGTTTTAAACAGGAACCTCGGCTGCCAGTATTATATTGTTGTTTTTATAGTATGATATTGCTAAATTTTTTACAGTAAAAAACTAAAATTGCTAGTTTTAGTTTATTACTGTACATTTTACAATTTTGAATAGGAACATCGGCTGCCAGTATTGTACTGCAAAAACAACAGTTCATTTTTTGCAGTGTGGTTCGCTGCTTTTGATTTTTAGTGAATTTTCATGAAGCCCCGTAACTTTTCAGATCATCTGTTGCGTAATGATCGTACAGGGAGTTTTTAAGCTCCGGGGATAAAAATGCAGTGCTGATTGCCCGTAATTTGTTAAATATAACATTGATATGAATATGTACAAAGGGATGGTGTATTTTTGAAAAAAAAAAGAGCTTATACACTTAGGGTGCGTGTGTTCTTTTATCCGAAAGGCAGAAAACTGTTTGACTACAAAACGAGGGCGGTGGTCAAATAAGATGGAGAGTTAGGTGGTCAAATAAGATGGAGTGTTCTATAATTGTCCTCTTTCTCGCCGCATCATTGTGAAATTTAAGTACGTTTTTAACGAAGTACTAGAGCTGCTCAGTAAATTATGATCACAAATTAATGAAACATAATTATGTAAAATAATTCTTCAAATATTGATTGCATTTTTCAAATTGATTCCGATTACATAAAAACCACCTGCGTCAGATCTTTTTCTCCTCTCTTAAAAATTTATCATCAAATGTTAAGCTATTTGTGTTTTTGCAGGATTTTTAACAGACGTGTCGCATCTTCGCTAAAAATCCCATTCAACAATGACGATGATAATTATTCGTCAGACACAGCCACAAATTTTGTTGATTGTTTCTGAAGGTTAATTCCGCATAGCAGCTAGTCTTGAGCGAGGATCAAGTTCACCGTTGGTGGCAATGAAAAAGTGAGTTATTGCACCAATATCATTGTACCGTCTTGAAGAGCAGAAAGCTCAGAAGAAAAACCCCACGAAGAAATCTACGAAAGATGCTTTTCAGCTCAACGCGAGAGGGGTGATGCTCAAGAGACCGGTTTGCTTCCAACGTTCTTTGACCTAGCCATGAACCGAAGAGGAGGAAGATAACTACCTCCGGTTTTACCGTAACGTTGCGCAATAAAGTTACGTTACCGATTCGATACCGCAAAGCCCTTTTTTTCTAAACATTTAATAGACTACATCAGAGCTGCTCATAAGGGACCATACACAAATCACTCCTTTAAAAAAAAAAAAAATGATTTCATGTCACTTGCTTTACCTTCTTTGCAGACCTCGCAAGGGAGAGGGGGAGCTGAGAGGTTAGTGTTTATGCAGCGGCAATTTTAAAGTTAGAATTTTATTAGCTTCCAAAAAAAGAAGAATCATTTTCACTTGAGAAAAAAGGTAAAAAACAATGAAAAAGTTGAATAATAGTAATGGAAAAGATTTTTTAAGCTGCCTTGTTAATGAGAAGATACATTAGAATAATTTGAGTTTTTGAAGTTCTATGTGCAAAGAGGGAACAGCTCTAATTTTTGGTGGTTTCGTGTTTTACACTGAAATATACGAAGAAAAATGCATTTCTTAGAAAGGGACCAATAATCAATAATATAATAAAGAAAAGGAGTTTTAAGCGGATAAAAATCACGAGAAGAACGATATATCTCCGCAACAATGCAATGCAATTTTTTAAAGCTAAAGTGTTTCTCATCACAAGACTCGCGTTCTTTTCTTATTAGAACCAAATTATACTTGAAATTTTACTAAAAATCCAAACTGCATTTGGAGCAAGAACTGTACTACTCCAATATAAAACTATTCATTATACATTATGTTTAAAAATCTTTTATTAAAAAGGACACTAAAATTAGGTTCATAGTCGCAAACTCTAATAAAATAATTAAAATCTTTTAAAAGAAATGTGAAAAACATATTTTTTTTTTTTTTTTGTGGTTCCTGAAGAAGTTTAAAATATATAGCACCCTTCTTCTTGTACCGATGTCTTCAATTGTACTCAACGAGAGTGTCAGGTGATGTAAAAAAAGGAAAGAAAAAAATCAATCAGGATTTAAGTATAAAAAACAAGTAAAATTAGTGGATTGCATAACCCTAAGTGAAAACTTGAATCTAAAACGCAATTTATGATTTTAATAATTTTTCTCTTGTCCGACAATTTCATTAACGCAACGTAAGGTTTGTTCGTATTTGTTGAAAATATACGGAGTTAGAAAATTTTGTGCAGCCATTGCAGATGATTATCGTAATACGGTAGAGTGAGATTCGCAATTTCCCGATAGCGGTTTGTGTACAAAATATTATGTATATTGTATATACAGAGAAAAACCCTTAAACGCAGGGACGTCATTTCAAATTTTTCCAGGGGGGGGGGGCAAAGGGTCCAAACACAATGCAATTACGTCGGAAAACATAAAAAACCACGCCCACTTATATGTAAATACATTGATTTCTCTAAGTCAGGGGGAGGGGCATTTGACCCCCCCTCCCACCCCCCTAAATGACGGGCCAGCTTAAACGGCTTCCACACACTGCAAAAAATGAACTGTTGTTTTTACAGTGTAATACTAGTACTGGCAGTCGAGGTTTCCAATTTTTTTTTTTTTTTTTTTAGCCATATTATACAGTAAAAACAACAGTATAATACTGGCAGCAGAAGTTCCAGTTTAAAACTTTAAAATACACATTAATAAACTGTAAAATTAGCCATTTTACAGTTTAGTACTGTTAAATGAGCAATTTTTAGTTTTTTACTGTAAAGTTAGCTGTATTATATTATAAAAACAACATTCATTTTTTACAGTGCATTGCTCGGTAATTTGTTTAAAAAAGCCACACATACGTTTTTTTCCTTTGCGCATTAGTCTGTCTTCAAATCGAATTTTACTATAGTTAACGCTGGTTAATTGAATCAACCGCTTTAATGGATGAAATAGTTAAAAGAGGAACATAATCCAGCTTAATTAAATTGGCCGCTCTATTAGATCAAATCTAATTAGAGCAAACGTGATTCATATTAGCAGTAAAACGTTATCACGCAAGTTGAATAGATTCGAACCATTTTTTTATAAGCACAAGAAGTTTTTTTTTTCGAGAGACTTTTTTGAAGATACATGTTACTTTAATCTAATCTTTAAAATTAAAAGAAAAAGGGGCCAAAGTTTAAAATTTCCAGAATAAAGTGCAAATATCTGTGTTAAAAGTCACACAAGTAAAAATAGTTGAGTAAGAAAAGTCGACGAAAATAGAGAAGACCATAATAGCTATTCACCCCGTAAAAAACAAAATAACAAATAAATGAAACGAACGATTGAACTGCTTGGACATTTTGCATTTAAAAAAGTAACGGAACATAAAAATATAATATTTTTAAAATCCATATTGATCTTTGTTTTCCATTTTCCCCAAAACTAAACTTTTTTCAAAAGTACAGAGAGTGAAAGTAATCTTGACTAAATTTTTGAGTCTTTTTCCAGTTTTCAATGCATAAAATATCAAATTTAAACTACCAGACACCTGATCGATTAATGTATCATAAATGACTTTACACTCACCTAACTCGTCTGCTAGAACAACAATACATACATACAACCAACCATATAAATTCTGAAACGGCAAAAATAAGTCAAACGATAACTTAAATAAAACTTACTGTCTCGAAGGTTCCAAGACGCTTTAGAATTTGGTTTAATTAGTCCTTTTTTTGGTCACCGTGAAATCCTCCTCAGCAGAACTTCCGATCGAATGTCATGAACGAGTTAGCAATTCTCCGAATGAGCACAAAGGAACCTCCACGTTCTCCACCGAATGTCGAACGCCTTTTGTTTGCGCTCCCGGGTTTCGCGCGTCTGAGTTCATTCCGAAACTTCGGTTCCATTTTGCTCGACCTCTCGCGCAGGCGCAGAAGAGAGCTCGACGATTCTGGAAGAAAGACATTTCTTTAAAAAAATATCACGCTTTTAGATTTGAGCAAACTAATAAAATTTACGACTACCATGTAACAAATTATAGTGGGGAAAAGGAATTTTTTTTATTTATAGTTTATCTGTTTGCAACCATTACATTTTCGATTTTGCTAATAGTTTCTTAATATAACTTTATATCATTATCAGTTCGACACAAGAAATTCGCTTCTAAAGGGATAGGTAATGTTAATTTTTTCTCATCAAAATCGTAGCGAAATATTCGGCAATGTGGTCTTCGGGCGCTCTCCATAATTCAAAAACTTAGGTAATAATCCAAAATGAAGTATAGCTACATTGGAATAAGAATTCATTAAAATAAAAGTTGTTGAAGTAAGAATACGAGTTCAATTATACTTAAAAAATAAGACTTTTTTTTTAAAGTATGGATCGCTGTTTGCTTTAAGAAATCGCTGTTTGTTTTAATATTCGATAAAAATGTTGATAGTATTTCAAATTTGCCAATAGGAAAAGGTTTGTTTTGTTTCAAGACATTTATTTTAACTGTTAAAATTATTTATTTAAAACAATTTATGTTCTAATTAAAACGAGAGATAGAGATCGCGTGTTACGAAATTGAGGGTAGGTACACCGCAAAGCAAGCTTTCTTGTTCACATATGAGTTAGGTGAAGAAAAGAACATTAGAGAGTTACACAATATTGGAGTTGGCCGCAATTAAAGCCCTGTATACCACGCTAAAATACAGGATTTTAGCTGCCGTCCCAACTCTTAACGATTGTGTTAAATGCTGAATTTTAAACATAACTAATCACTTATAAAAAAAAAATTTCAACATTTCAACCGATAATAATTTAATTGGGCCGTGGTGGCCCGATCGGTAAGGCATCGGACTCGTGTCCGGAGGGACCCGGGTTCGATCCCAGCCGTTCAAAGATCCACCGTCTTGATTAATGGTGGCTGAGAGGCGTTAAAAATGTCGTGGTCACAAAGTCCTCCAAGTGAAACGATACCTCTGGTGGTGCTAGGCCTAGGGTTTGCTCGACCCTAGGTTCTGGTTCAAAATTAAGAACAGAGCGCTCTTCAGGGCCCTATCCCGGTTAAACCACGAAGCTGTGGTAGGTACGGGGGACCCTGGAGTGTGAAATAAGTGTGAAATGAAATAATAATTTAATTGACAATAATTCCATTTTTTGTGATCAATAGTTCTAAATTTATTCACAGCGACATTGATTTAAAAAAAAATATATATATATATATATCATTTCATCGTAAACTACTTAATTGAAGATCGTTTTCAAAAAATTTCTGCAGCACCAGAAATAAAATTCATAACTTTTATAATAACCACTAGATCTGTATAAATGAAAAACTTTGAAGATCAGAACTATCGCTGGATTAATGGTAATATGATATACTTTAATATTTGATTGTTGTCTACTTCTTTTTAACTTTTAATTCATCGAGATCCAACTGGATAATGTACTCTACTAGGGTGTCAAAAGATAGTGTAAATGAAGGGGAAAAAATGATAAAATAATAATAATAATAATAATAATAATAATAAATAAGTAAAAAAATTACCACTTAAAATATTTAAATTTGGGATGGCTGCATGGATATTAAAATCCAAATATAGTTCAGCTCAAATTCGCAAACTAAGAAGTAACATCAACACGAGATTTGAATCAGTGAATCAGTGAGTTTTAGATGGTAAAAATTAACAATGTGCGATACACTGCGAAAATAAATATTATGGCCAAGTGTGAGCAAGTAATTTTGTTAGATTCATACGAGTCGTGAACTATTTTTTCGAAAATATTTTGAAATCAAGTAACATGACTGAAAACAGGCGATGAAATGCGACTTTATGCAAAAATTCTTCGTTTTCTAATTAAATATTTTTTTCCATAAAGCTAACAGCGGCTTTTTTTACTATTGCTATTGCTTTTACAGCTACTGTTTATAGCGTCACAAATGACAATCGCTCTTTGTGGCAATGAAATGACACAACAATTCATTGTTCTAGGTTCAACACTGTTCAACACATGGAAGGTTGTTTGCAATATACCGCCAGCTTGGTTATTTCTTCCAAGGGCTGCAGTTTCGTGCTTATTGTCACTCGTCAACCTGGAATAGGATTAACCGAGCCGGAGGAAGAAATAATAAAGTATAAAGCAGTACACCGCTTTATACTTGAGCTCTGCCTTAAAATTTTCGAGTTGTACCGCACCATTGTGTAGTATCTCGCTGGTGTTCTAATTTCATATTAGCTACCAGTTTTCTTGACTCTCTTTGCTTATATAAGAGGACTTCTGCCTCGGGCTCGGTTAATCCTATTCCAAGCTGACGAGTGCCAATAAGCACGAAACTGCAGCCCTTGGGCGAAATAACCAAGTTGGCGGTATATTGCATGTTTCTGATTTAGCGGTGGATCTGGAGCGGTGACTTACTTACTGCTTTATATAAAAAGTGAAAAGTAAAATTAAATTCAAAAAAATAAAAGAAAAGATTTTCCTCAAGATGTGTACAAATATTTTTAAGGCAGAAAACAAATGCTGAAATTGTTTTTATTACATTTCGGTTTACCAAGTTGCAAAAATTAATCATTTATTTAATGCTCATTCATCCGTTAAACATTGCAGTGTGGTGATACTAATTTCATACTAATATACAGGGTGTCCACTCCTATCGTGGACCAATAGCTAATTTCTAAACCGTTAGAGATAAGCATATAGTTCATTTAGGAAAAAATCTCCAAATTACGAAAGGAATTTTGGGTCTATTCAATGTTTTTCAAAAAATCAAATTTTGAAAGAGTTACGAAATTTAATTTTTTATACAGCCCCCCAGTCCTACCAGTCATATTTAGTAAAACATTCTTGACACTGTAACGTTTAAAACTAAAAAAAAATCACAGTTCTACGACAAAAATTGACCGAGTTATGACGTTTTGAAAAATCAAGATTTTGCATTATTTCATGACGTCATCGAGAGATCGCTTAAGGGACCGTATGCGAAATCCTTCAAAATATGTTAATATTTTGGCTGTATAATTTGATTCAATCCTTTGTTGCTTTGATATTGCAATTCATAAATTACACAACATAACACTGCAATTTCCATGATTTATAAAATTCAAAGTTTCTCATTGAATCTGCAATGAACATAGTAAATTAGATTTGTGCTGAATTGTTTTTGACATCTTATACTACACTAAAGATGGATTTTCTGAGATTTTCTAACTTAAATTTACTGGAAAAATAAGCAACCTTTAAATTTGAGATTTCTCTAAGTACTAGTTGCTTAATTATCACTGTCCTCGTTTGTATCTAACTTAATCAACAGAATAGTTAATAAAGAGTTGTGCTGATGAAGAAAATTCATCGAAAAGTAAAAACTTTATTCAAATTTAAACATAATTCCCCTTTTTTAATTTTAATACTTAGCCCCAAAAGTTTTTTCACAACTTTAATACTCTTTTAATTGTGTACCTTTCAGAGTTCAGAGAAGATTTAGACAATTTTTAAACTTTGCTTCCGGCACAGACAAATTTGCCTTTTGAAGAGTGAGGATTTAGTTACAATAGTTCTTATATACAGTCTCATTAGGATTAGAAATATTTTTAAACCTAAGGGTCTGGGGGGCTTACCCTCAACCTCCCCCATCGAGGGGTCCTTACGAGATTTTTTTTATCATTAGTGTCATTTTCAGTTTTCGATGCTAACGCCACCCACTTGTCATCAGCTTAAACCCATGAGAAAAACTTGATAGGATAAGCATCAAAATAAAACATAATATAAGGTAAATCGGGGAAAGATGCCACAGCTAAGGAAATTTCGATTGTTGCTGTTGAAATTGCAATAACAAGTCCATGCAAACAAATACACTTTACTTACCAAGTACATGGGGACGATGCCACACACACTTATTTCCTTATTTCCACAGTATTATGGCGCTCTTCTACATACATCGTGTGTGTAACATAATGCATAACTCTCTTATACTGCTAATATCTTATTCAAAATAGCAAATACGTTTATTAGTGCAGCAGATATGTGACAAAAAAATAGTGGAATTGTGCCTTTAATGATAGAAGCAAATAACTTGGGGTGCACATACTATATATATTAACGAGTAATTCTGGATACGCGGCCATCTGAGATTTCGAATATTTCAGTAATGGCGGACGTTCGAAATTCCGGCCTCTGAGTAACGTATTATGTACTTCTTTGTTTCATTATTCACAATGTTAATAAGATTACGTTGCGAAAAAAATCACGGAATTTAATATCCTTCTATATTAAAGTTCTATCGCATTATTTTTTTCTAACGAATTTTAACTTTAACCGCTAGGGGCGTTTCATAGTTCTTTTTTTATCGCCCAAAAATGCGCAGCAGATATATGACCAAATTGATGGAATTGTGCCTTGAATAGTAGTTGCTTGCAAATTTGGATACAGGTATTAAATACATAATGTGGTAATTCTGGATATTCAACCGTGTAAGTTTTTGCATATTACATTACATTACACCCCAGATTCCTATATTTCAGTAATGATGGACATTCAAATTTGTGCTCCTGAATATGTCTTTTTTCTCTTTTGTTTTTAACATCCGGGGAAACAAGGAAGGGGGTTATAAATTTGACGTGTCTGTCGATCTGTGCATCTGTTGACCTTTGTATCTGTGTATGTGTCTGTGGCACTCTAGCGCTTAAACGGATGGACCGATTAAAAAAAAATCGAAAGGTGAGTCTGTCTAGAATGTGCTTATCTAGGTCACGTCTTCGGAAAACCTTAACTAACGAAGATATTAACTAAAAACTTTTAAATTGTTTTTTCCGATTTTTGAAGTGAAAGCTTACTTGAAAATTTAAAAGAATAGTTCCGAAAAAAAGAGAAAAACTTTCTGCTTTTGATGGAATTTGTTTTTAACTTCCATGTCATAAAGAACTCGAAATATAACGCTTTTTAGCAAATGTGGCTAAGCTTTAAGTTTACAAGATTGGAAACTGATGTCATTGTTTGGCGGCAAGGAAAGAAAATGATTTATATGTTGTCAGTTGCAATTTGTTAACAATTAAAATACTTAATTGATTTTAGCATAAGGATCTTAAAATAAGTTACAATTTTAACTCATTTTTCTGCTTTTACGACTATAAAATTTTACTAGTAAAGGTTACATTTCCTTTTCCGTGTTTACCATGTCGTCTCGAAGAATTAAATATGTTTAAATTTAAATGGCTTTTTGACCAGTGAAGTTCGTTTCAATATGAGGTCGGCAATCAGAGTGACAATGTGTCTTCTTTTTTTCTTTGAATGATTCATTAATTTCTTGAATATTTAAATAAATTTGCAATCGAACCTCGTTAAAATGAACATAGATGGACCTTTAAAATTAATTCGTCTTAAGCGCATTTCATTTAATCCAAAAAACAATAAATAACGTATGTGTAGTTAAAATAGGACCGGGATCGGCAGTTCGTCTTAGACGTAATTCATTTTAAGCGTGTTCGAATTGACGAGGTTCGACTGTATTGTAATTAAACTCTAAAATATATAATTACGAGGAGCACACTCTTTATGCATGAAACAACAATAACTCTTAAACAGTTGTCATTTAACATGATTTAAAAAGGTTTGAAAGAACTCTAAATATATTCAGAGGAAGCTTTGGATTTCAATATCCTCTCTCTTTTGGATATCAGTTCTCTGGTTGTGAACAGAAACCTCCCCCTCCCTCAAAACGTTTACTCAATCTCCCAGTCTCTTCAAAATGTTAAATTCACTAAATTTTTACTTCACTACTTATACAATACAGCTTATCGAAGATATAAAGACATTTGCATACATGATTAAACAAGGAAATCAACTAAAAATGTCCAAATTTGGAGAATGTGAAATTTTGAGCAGCTGTATCGCAAAAACTATTATAGCTAACAAGTCCATTTTGGTATCAACTTGTAGCAAATTTAATGTAGTTTAAATATGTATAATATGATATTTGTCAAAAACGTGCTCTTTCATGGTCAAAATGGGGAAAATTCGAAAAAAGTACGAACATTTAGCAGTTTGACGGCTGCCATTACTCCAATAGACGAAATCTCAGATGGGCGCGTATCCAAAATTAAATCTCTTGATGTGTATTACACGTGTGCCAAGTTTTATGTTTCTATCATTAAAAATTGGTCACATATCTGCTGTACCATAATACAGGTTATTGAAGATATCTAGACATTTGCATATATGATACAACAAGGAAATCAACAAAAAATGTAAATTTGGAGAATTTGTAAAACTTTGAGAAGCTGTATCTCAAAAACTATTATAGATAGGTAGACCATTTTGGTATCAACTTGTAGCAAATTTAATGTAGTTTAAATGTGTAATGCATGATGTTTGTCGAAAACGTACTTTTTCATGGTCAAAATGGAGAAAGTTCGAAAAAAGTACGAAAATTTAGCAGTTTGACGGCTGCCATTACTCCAATAGACGAAATCTCATATGGCCGCGTATCCAGAATTAAATCTTTTGATGTGTATTATACGTGTGCCAAGTTTCATGTTTCTATCATTAAAGGCACAATTCGGTCATATATCTGCTGTACTATATGAGCTCTAAGTATGCGGAACAGAATATTACAAAAGTCGTACTTATCACGTTAAGTGCTCACGAGATAAAAAATAACGCCGATTAAGGACGATGAATTTAAACAAATGGCCAAGTAACATCCTATGTTGAACTTGATACTTCATACAAGTGACTCATGATTGCAATCTAACAATGCATAAGAGAAATATGATCAAACTTACGTTTTCCTCCGATTGGCATCTTCCCCCCACTTACCTTAATATAAATCTTAAACAGTTTATTTAATAATTTAAAAATAGTTTTAAAAAAAAGATAGAAATTTACTTCATCAGAGCAAGACTTTATAAAAATCCTGTACTATAAGTAAACTAATCATAACACATTATTT
The DNA here is from genome assembly GCA_038373865.1 of Uloborus plumipes. Classification (NCBI taxonomy): domain Eukaryota; kingdom Metazoa; phylum Arthropoda; class Arachnida; order Araneae; family Uloboridae; genus Uloborus; species Uloborus plumipes. The sequence continues at coordinate 147,993 of JAXGGA010001072.1, forward strand.
TTAAAGAGAGAAAACTGACCCCCATCCCAAAGAAAAGATAAATTCTTCTATTTCTTCCGGGGTATGGGAGAAGTACATAAAGCAGATTTCTCATCGTTTAAAAGGCATTTCCAAGTGGAAGATCCGGATTGACTTGAAAGTAATTATGCATTACATCACTTTTTTTTATCCCTTTGTCTTTATTCTATTAAAAACCTCTTATCTTCCCGTTTTAAGTGTGTTTTGGGGCAAATAAAATCAAAATCAAACAAAAGTAGATCGAGTATGGCATACAAAAAAGAAAATTTCGTACATCTTTTGTTTGGTGATATTAGATAATCAAACGGGAAGATGAAAATAATGTTTTCTAAAGAGATGAGCAAACGAAAATTCTCTTTGTTTTTAATGTTAGCTGATTTAGAATATAACTACAACATAAATTGATGGGTTATAGGATTCTTTTTCAAACAAATGTACTAAACAGAGGGGGGAGGGGGAGAGAAAAAAAATTCCAAAGTAAAAACCTTTAACAGTTTATTTTAAGCAAAGAAATGTAAAAAATGATAATCTCAAACTAATACACGTAATACAATCTTAAATTTTGTGAAAACCAAATTTCTCCAAATAATATATTCCAAAATCAAAAACACCACAAAGCAGTGGCGAATTTAAAGTTCCCCAAAAGGCGTGCCGATTGTAAAACTCAAAATTCTAAAATAATTGGCCAAAATAAAAGGTCTTTGAACGAGTGCCAAGTAAATATGTCAAAAACGACATCTCTTGGAATACTATAGAACAATCAAAAGACCTAAAACGATATGCTCTAACCAACTATCTCTAAATGATGAACCAAATATGATACTGAAATCATAATCGAGATAAGCGTAGAGAAAGCTCAAGGGATTTCAAAACAACTATAGTGTCAAGCAACTGTTACTTCTTTGAAAAGTGAGCAGGAACAAATCAAATATTGTATGAAATAGCCTTCACATGTATCACAACAAATGAATTGGAATCTTTAAATATTGTTTAACATCACCAGAGATAAAAACTAATTATTTTTTTTCAAGAATTCAAATTCCATGCATGATTTGACAGCCTCCAAGATGAAAGTGAAATTAAACCAAGATGGTTACTGTTATTTTCCAACTATTATGTTTAAGGAACTTGAAGCGAAAAATCATTTAAACTCTTGAATTGTTTATTCCACCTTTTGAATTGAACATCGTTTCTAAACAACTCACTTGAGATGGAGTAAACACCGTAACTTTAAATAAACAAACAGTAATCAACGAAAGCTTTATTTCCTAGAAATCTGGTTTCCTTTCTGAACTTGGTATTGTTATTATTATCTCGATTGTATTCTCTTTTCTTCATGGTAATCGCTTTCTTTTCTTTCTTTATTAAAAAAAAATCATTTCTTATATTTTCTTGAATAAATTTTGGGTGAATTTACTTCCCTTGTAATTAAAGGGGAAACTGGGGAGACCGTTTAGTCGTCAGTGGTAGATACTGGATAATAGCAATTTCATTTGCAGACACATTTTCTTAATCTAAGTTCAAAACCATGTAACATATTTATTTTAATTTGCTGATTTTCTTTTTCGTAATTCATTTATTTAGGATTAGACACTGTCATTTAAACTTGTAAAATCAAAACTCTTTGAATTTCTCAACAGAGTGGCGCCAGTTAATTGAATCAGTGAGCAATTGAAACAATCGCTTTAACGAATCAAATCGTCAGAAACAGAACAAAATCCAGCTAATCTATCACAACAGAATTAGATTATTTGTTAATATTTTTCATAATACTGGATAATTTGGTTCATTTTTGCTCCATAGTATTTTTCTTTAACTTCATTTTAAAGTAAGTTTTTTTACTATGAGTGTTGAGCTATTTTGCATTTAAATTGCACGGAGAAAGTGTTCTAAACTGTAGGTGAATAATTATTAATCATGCACATTATAATATGTTTCCTTGTTTTAATTCATAGTTCTAAAAAAACTTGCTACACAAAGATCTTGATATGCTTCGATTTTTATTTTTAAATTTATTGTGCTCTAAATTCTACTCTTTATTCTTTAAACTTTAAGTGTTTTATTCATGACAGTATTTATTATCATATTTAACAGGGAATAGCTAGGAAATGAGCCACAATAGCCTTCAAATTGGTAGATAAAATGAACTTACCTTCTTTAATTTTATCTACCAATTTGGAGGCTATCTTGGCTACAATAAAAGGATTTCAGCCTCCAGCTCTGTTATTTTCTATTCCAGACTGAGGAGTCCACAATAAGGACGAAACTGCAGTCTCAGGATGTCGTGATAGAGCTGCGAGTGCAATTGCTTCATAAATGCTCAATGTTGGAGCATTTTGTTACACGGAAAACATCTATACTTCGCAGCAGTTTAACTTGGCAGTGACGTCACTACGGGCGGAGCCAATAAGAGCTCACAAGCAGTCAGCGGTCTCCTCTAATTCGCCAAGTAGGCTGTGACGTTTTATCTAGCTCGTTTTTCATAGGCTAACGTCACGCTGTTGGCTCCGCCCGTAGTGACGTCACTGCCAAGTTAAACTGCTGCGAAGTATAATCTGTAATCCAGTTCATTTTACACATTTTTTAGTATCTCACTGCCGACGGTTCGTAATGCTGCAATAGAGGGGCTCTGAAGTTTTTGTAGTTTTCGTCATCAGGAGTTAATAAACAGTTTCTTTGCCGAAATACCATCAGAAGAGCCACATGGAGTGTCGAACGAGCTCAATTAAATAAAATGTTTATCATTCAACAAAAAAATCACACATCGAATCTATCCTTTGTCATATTCTTTTGACATATTCAAGTAAACTACAGTGAACTCTCACTTATGCGCTGGCCCAAGAGACCAATAGAAAACGACGCATAAGTAAGAGAGACGTATAAGAGAACAAGCCTATTTACAGGACTAGAACGCAACATAGGTTCAAATGAGAGAATGAATAAGAAGTTTCTGTACAAAACGGACATATTACGTTAAACGGTTTGGCAATTACTGTAAGTAAATACAGACATATGATTAAGAGGGGAAAACACATCAAATTATTAGCAACCTAATTACAAGCTGTTCCCTCACTAAACACGACTGTATAATTGGATTATTCTAGTCTCCTCTCCAAACTCTAGTTAATCCGAAGGACATATATGCCTTCCCGTGAGCAAAAAAGCCGCCGAAGATTTCAAGAGGACAAAGGGCAAAGAAAAATGTACATATTTCTATAAAAAGAAGAATAAATAAAGATTTTTAAATTTTCAATTAAGGGCAAATTCGGTGACATCAATAAAAAGTGTAAATATTTATCTATAGAGTGACGCATAAAATAACGAACATGATATATCATTATTTTGCAATGAATGTGCTGCGACGGGACCATTTAAAAATCGTCGTTTAAGTGAAAAGGGCATAAATGAGGCGGCGCCTAAGTGAGAAGGTTCACCCCCACACCAACACACAGACACACGCTCCCCCTCCCTCCCCCCCCCCCCCCCTCCCCGCCCCCCTACTCCCCATGCAATTAGCATCGTTCTTACGTTGCATGATACGGCTCAAAATGCTTCTTATTATTCTTTCCCTTGTTGTTATCTTACCTATCATCCCTATTTTGGTAAGATTAGAGAAGACCTGACTCATGCGTATATACGTGGAAGGTTTTACCTAAGAAAATCAGACAGTAAAATCGAACACCCCTCCTTTGAAAAGTTTCTGGATGCATCATTGATCTGATGAGGAAGCTCGTGAACTTTATTTTCTTTTTAGCTTACTTTCCCGTTAAAAATAAAAGAAAGACGAAAAAAGTAATAAAAGTAGCTTAATGCATATTAAAAAATATCGCCAAGTCCAAAAATTATCGCAAGTTAAAAAAATAAAAAGGTAAAATGAATATCGTAAAATTAAAAATTTGAAAGTAGGGTATTGAGATGGGGAATTTATGGTCTGTCGGGCTGTCGTTCTGTCTATCCTCCCATAATACTTATTTAATGAACATTCCGATTTGAACAAACTTTTTTTTGGTTGGAAAGATCTCTGCGAGTACAGCTCATTCCCATATTTGATTTTTCGATTTGAACAATTTTTGGTTCAACTTTGAACCGTTCAAACAACCTGTCCCGCGATGCTAACTTTTGAGTGAACAGTCCGATTTGAACAAACTTTTTTTTGTTCGAAAGATCTTATCAAGGATACTTCATTCCCGTATTTACATTTCCGATTTGAACAATTTTTCGTTCAACATTGAACCGCTCAAGCAAGCTGTCACCCCTAATAACTTTTGAGTGAACAGTCCGATTTAAATAAACTTTTTTTTTGTTCGAAGGATCTCAGCAAGGATACTTCATTACCGTATTTAAATTTTCAATTTGAACATTTTTTTCGTTCAACATTGAACCGTTCAAGCAACCTTTCCCCACCTAATAACTTCTGAGTGAACCATCCGAATGGAATAAACTTTTTTTTGTTTGAAAGATCTCGGAGAGGCTCATTCCCATATTTCGCTTTTTGATTTGAACCATTTTTCGTTCAATATTGAACCGTTCAGAAAAAAAATTTAACATTAGCGCCTACGGGAATTTAAGTTGAATGTTGATCCTGAACTTAAAGTCGGATTTCCTTCAAACTAACTTTGTAAGAAAATGGTTTTGATAAATAATGTTTGTAAAGTACTTTTCTGAATAATCTTCTGTGAGGACTCTGATTCCGACTCCGACTCCGCAAACATGGCAGAAATGCAGGCTCAGAAAAAAAATGACTGACTGTGCAGACGATTTTTTGTTTATTTATTCATTTGTTTTATTTTATTAATATTATTAATATTATTGCCAGACGATTTTTTTTGTAACAAAAATGTTTCATTCACGAGGGCATTTTATTCTTTATTTATATTTAACAACTGGCAACGGATTAAAAGTGAAATTCGAAACATTTTATCAACGGACGAGTTTTTTTTTTCTTTTTTTTTTCTTTCTTTGATAAAATGTGTTTGATGTACTTTGTACTTTTAATTTTTTTTTTTGAAAACAATTGAGGAATTTTTCTACGGAAGAACTGTAACAGTTATATTCTCTGAAAGGTGCGACAAAACTTTATTTATTCATTTATTTACTTTTTATGTGTCTATTTCATCTGATGAAAGGGGTATATTTTGCTTTTAGAAATCAGCTTCAAGTGCTAAAAAGGTATGTTTGACATAATTTTTAGTCTTAGATAATCAAGAGAATAATGATCAGATGCTAGAATGCCGATGTCGATGTACGGGAAAGTAGGCTCGTTTAGTTCTTGACAGAACTTCTTGTTAACTTGTGATTCCTTGTCTGAACTCCAAACGATTTGCTTCGCATACGTTTACAATTTCGATATTCGCTGACTTATTATCAATATTATTTTATAATTTAAATGCTCATCACCCCCTGTCGCCCACAAGAATTTATTACCCGTTTGAGGAGACAAAGCTTCCCTTTGAAGTCGATTGTTCCCAAGTGGGGAATTACTGGTGTGTACTGTCTGATCTTGGGTAAAACCTTCCGCTTATTTACGCTTGCGTCAGGTCTTCTTTGATCTCACCAAAATAGGGGTGATAGGAAGATAGCAATAAAGGGAAGAATAATAAAAAGCATTTTGAGCCGTATCAAACAACGTAGAACGATGCTAATTTCAAATACATAGTTTCGTTGAACGTGTCAAAAGGATATCCAAAAAGCAAGTTTTAAATTGAAAACTTCGGAAAGTTCCCACTCACAACCCATCACCCCTTTTTTAAGTGGAATGGTTCCCAAGTGCTAGGCGATGCTTTCACTCATGAACAGTATGCTGCTTTGTTCCAATCGAAACATAAACATACAGTGCGTTTCGAAATGATTGGTCCATCAGTAAAAACGAAAGTTATGCTGGTAAAAAAGGTTGTATTGTGTACAAAGTACTATTTTATAAACTACATTACTTCATTCAATGTAAAATAGCTCATAAATAATTTACAAATAATAGGAATAATGAGAGAAACTAAAATTAGATGAAACAGCTGTTTCAAAAAGATAGGTCCACTGAACCAAGCATTAAATAAATGTTGAATTAATAAGAAATTTTTCTGGGTTTTTTTTCTGAATAAAGCTCATAAATTCTATTTGGCATGGATTTCTACAAAGTTTTTAGCAAACAATATGTCCCGAATTTTGGACCATTCGGAGGAAATAGCCTTTTTAAGTCTGCAGTACTGTTGTAATGCCTTTCCGCCTGCATACACTGCTCTTGCAGAGTTCTATACCGCCACATGTTTTCACTACTACTGGATTCAGGTCGTGGGAAAAATGGCCCCCAATGTGTTCTGATTGTGAAAGAAAATATTGTTCAAACAACTTGTTATTGCCAGCAGCATTCAAACGATTGTTTACAAATGCTATATCAGTTTTTTCTGTCCCTCTGAATCGGGCACAAGCCATAACGGAACCACCATCAGCTTGCCTCTTCGAGAATATCTGTCTCTCGTTACGCAGATCGTGCCAGTAATAATGCCAACCATCTGAACCATCCAGGTTGAATTCCTTTTTATCACTGAATATCACACGATGCCTATCTTGTTTCCGGGACATCACTTCGTACGCGAATTTCAATCTCTTTCTTTGTGCTTTTTAGTCAATTTCGGAGCCGCTTTCCTTTTCCCGTAAACTAAATTGCCGAACGCCGAACTTCTTTACCGCTCCGTGGACTGTAGATTTTGACATTGAAGGGTTTAGTTGTTTGGCCAAAGTGGATATGCTCATTATTTCTGGATTTTAGGTCCCTTACGATAGTGCTTCGTTGTCGGGGTGTCACTTTTGATGGGCGGCCAGATGATTTTTTACTGCTATAAGCATTTATAAATGGCAAAAAATTGCTTGCAACACTTTGTGATCTGTTTAAAAGCTTACCTAAATTCTCTATTCGATTTTCCAGACTGTTTAAATGCATCAATTTTCCCCTGCTCAACCAGCGAAAGACTGCAACGACAACCCGTTTTGTTTGTCTACAAAGTGCTGTTCAAATCTGTTTAAATACCTCCACAGCAGCAAGCATAATCCCGTAGTAAGACTAAGCAATGATATTTATGCAAATTTTTGGAAATAAACGTGGTTGGGGCAAAATTTCTGAAGGCGGACCTATCTTTTTGAAACGGTCTAAAAATGAAAATTTGAATCAAATAAGAAGAAATCATTCATTTTTGAGAAATTTCATCAAACATAGTTATAACAATTACAGATATATAATCACTATCAAAAAAAGTGACTCTTATTCTCAATTAAGAGTCGAAATTTTGAAAAATAAGGGTGGACATATCATTTCGAGACGCACTGTATCTAACATTTTATGGAAATCATGTTGTTTGATTCGACCTTCTACAATCAAAATAATGATGATAATTGAGAGTAAAAAGAAATCACTCGTTACTTTTCTCCGTATTATTTAAAACAAATCTAAATGCGAATCTTCAAAGCGTCAGGTGCCACGAAATAGGCATCCCATCAAAACTACGCCATGTGTTTTTCTTTTTTTTAGTTGATGAAAGAACTTATATAATTTCTCAGCTCTGTTGCTATACTTAACAGTCGAATGCCAAATGAAGAAATAGCGTTTAAGAATCAGTCTACCAGAACAGAATTTTTTCCGCTTTCCACCGTGGATTATCTGCCTATGTAGTCGTATCTTTGCAATGCCTCAGTAGATTTAAGATGTAGATAGAGCTTTCAAATAGATGCAAAACTAAAATAATTATAGGTACTGTTACGGAAATTTTGAAATTAGACATCTCAAGCATCTCTGGTCTATAACTGCAACTTTTCCCTAAAAATTCTTGATTCAGGACATTGGCACACGTGTTCTTAAACTCGGAATGAATTAAAATTTCTCAAGCATCACTTCTTAAATCTTTCAGATAAATTGGACCTTCAGTGATTTGTTTTCCTATTTTCTTAATATAAATACCACACACAGTAATGTATATAAATACCACAATGGGTATTTACTATACCCAGATGCATACTTTCAACACAAATGTTTCTCTGAAATTCTTTCTCAGCAATTTCGGCAAATTCACACTGATTACTTTAAATTTCATGCCAAAAAACATTTGAAAGAGTAACAGTTTTTTTCTATTGCAGCTTTAAATTTGTGGCAAGGGACTGTTTGAAAAAACTCTGGACAGAACAACTTACATGACAATTTTAAGTTTTAGAAATACGTAACTAGACCTTATTTCATAATAAAGATATAGTTGCATTATTTTATTTTTAATATTAATTTCAAAATTTATGTAGTGTTAATAGTTTTTTTGAAATATTTCCTTCAAGTGTTAGACTATAGGGTTGGGACAGCCAGGGGACTATTTTTTTGGTGGTTAGATAATTTCTGGAAGAAAATTAAATTGTTATCGCTACAAATACTATTGGGCTACAAAGTAAAAATGCTTTACTTGTATTAAGATCGATAATTACTTGATTACACTTTATTATTTTTAAAATGCTTAGTCCGGATAGATAATTACGAGTTTAAAGAGAATCGCCCATGTATGACCTTGAAGTATGAATTTTAAGTAATGTTATTATGCTTTTACTGGAATGACAAACGTAAAACGCGAACGTTTCTCCGGAACTCATGGTACAAAGAGATATCGTTCCAGGTGCAGCATATGACAAATAAAATCCCATTTGAGACAGCAAACGGAACCTTTGTTGAGCAAGCAAATGAGAACGACTCAAGAAAGTAATAAAACTTTGTTTTTGCTCATGTTCTGTGGAATCTACATAATACTAAATGCAAGTTCTATTGTTTTTATAGACCTAGTCATGATTTTTCACTTATATTTTAAGAACTCTGCTTTCGAGTTCCAGACTTCTGACAAAGTATTTTTTTAGAAAATTCTATCCATGGGTAACACAGTACACTCCCGATTATCCGCGAAATTGGGTGGCACAGGTATCGCGGATAACAAAAATCACAGATAATCTGAAAAAGCATAAAATAAAGGATAAAGAAGATAAAAAATGTCGTTTGCTTAAAAATAATTGCATTACACTTAGAACGTGATACGTACAAACAGTGACGATAGGTACAGTATTAAAAAAATTGTATTTGAGGTACGCAACCATATAAAATCTTTAAAGAAGTGGTACTCATGATAAAGCCCAAGTAAAATAACTAATTGGATGGCACTCTTTAGATGGAACACCGCACTCTTTTGTAAGAAATGTTAAGAAAAATGAATTTCAGACCTGTGCTTTTAAAAAAAAATTTTTGCTCTATAAGAATAAAATTAAATGAGAATTTTTTTTTCTCGAGACCCTCGCGGATAATCCGCCCCGCGGATAATCGAGAGTTTACTGCATGTGCAAAACACAATCTTAGTGAACCTACTCCAGCAGTTTGTGCTTTTTGCTTTCATTTCATGTTCTTTCCGGCCATCTTGTCTAGTGGTCAGGGACTGACGCGGATTGGGCGATACCGGGTTCGAATTCCGGCTTGGGCATGGTTGTATTTTCTTTCTCCTGTCCTTGTCCTTTCTTTGTGTGAAAGTGTTGTGCTGTCAATGGTTGGCTACTCTATAAGCGGGTCTATGGCATGTGTGTGCTGTGGAAGTCGTACTTCACATCAAGCGGCACACAGTTGGAAAAGTGAAGCACCACCCCCCAAAGTTGCCAGCCTAGCTGGCACAAAACAACAATAATTCGTGTTCTTAGCTGTATTCTCGGGATAAACAAGTTTTACTCTCAGAGCAAACTCCTTCGTTGATTATAACACGTCCCATGTTGCTTAACAACTTGTTCAAAGCAATAAGCTAAAACTGTATCAATTATTAGTCATCCTCATAAAATTACAAAAAAGAATTTGGTGGGCAAATAAGAAGTAGGGCTTTTACTTTTATGTGGTAAAAGTTTCACTACTTCCCTTAAAAGTTTTACTTCAGTTTATGCGGTAAAAGAACAATACATGATTAACAACACAACAACGTTGATCAGCATCAACATAATTTGTTGGGTAAAATATGTACGAGAAGCACCTTCATCGCAAGTTGTTGATTTTCGGGCAAGCAAGAATCAAAATAAAGAATGCTTTTGTGTTTACTGATTAGAATCCTGATGATGTTGATAGATTTTTTTGCACTGGTAAAAGGAATGGAACAGTATTACTCGTACTATAATAAATATGCAAGTATGTTTAACGTAACATCATCCACATGTTAATTATGTTTTTAGTCTTTACCATCTTCCGTATTACCCAGCTACTGGTTTTTTCGGATCTACAGAAACATTTTCCCGAACACCGGAAAAATCTTCATAATCTAAGAGAAAAACATCTCACATTGAAAAAGATTCTCGATTAAAACATGGTACTCAGTAATTTTGGTAGGGAAATGTGGGATAGAGTGGAATAGTTAAGTTATCATTTTTGAATTGGAGATTTTCTTTGAAAATTACAGTACAGTAGCAAAGAATAATGTGTTTTGTAATAAAATTTGCGTTTGTTGTAAAATGTGCGCAATCGGTGTAATATTGGACGTAAACCGCACAACTTTCTCTCTTAATACTACATCTAAAAAGAAAAGGACGGATCTATCGGATCTATAATCGTCGTAAATACTTGAAGAAATGATAGAAAACGTCAAATAAAGCTCCCATGCATCGTAAGATAGACGTTATGTGACAAAATAATGACTCGTACTAACCAGAGCAGCCAGAATTTTCTGCTGGGGACTTTCATAAATTTGGTTTTAAGCTAGCATTTTTTTTTTCTAACTGGCGGGGAGGGGGGGGTGCTAATAACAAGTGAAAAATTTCTTCCGAAAGGGATAGGCTATAACTGATACATTATACTAACATGCTAGAATGGACAATGTGGCTTAAAACCAAGCCTTCTCATGGTGTCTCTCCCAATGCCCCCCCCCCCAAGTATCTCCCCCTAACCCTCTCCCCTTGCTCATTTATTTAGCCTTCGACAGTTTAATGACTAAGGGCTGAAATGGTGGTCAACGATTTAGCGATGAAAACTTACTTTAATGAGGAGCATTTTATCTGATTTGAAATAATCAGTGCTATGTTTTATACAGTAAACTATGCAAAAGATTTTCGTTAAAATAATTGGAAGGAAAAAAATTTAGCTAACAATGACAGTTTGTATCAACTTTTTCTTTTTGAAAATAAAATTTAATTTGGTGGACAAGATCACTATACTAACTCAGGCAGCGAATGTATCTCATACATTTTCATGTATTTTTGAATATCACGTTTTGCCAGCAACGGTTTCCGTTACATATATAATCGATTGAATCAAGTTGCATAAATGTTTAGAAACGATGCGATATTATGGCCATTTAATGTGGAAACCACAAACAAATCCAATCTCCTTCGACACACTCACGCTTGACCTGGCATCCCCAAAGAATCCATTTTTCTCTCAATGGTCCAATGGCGGCCGCCACCATAAAAATCGACATTGGTTTTGGACTCATTTGGATCAGCGGTTAGAAGATTGTGCAAACAGAAAGCAGTTTAGTTTATGTTGCACCGTCCCATGCCCGTTTTTTCGGTTCATTAAGTGATCGTCGCCGGTTACAGCTCGATGGTTTGTACTCCAAGAAGACATTTGCTGGCAGGACTGAAATTTAAACTTCGTGGCATAGGGCACAATTATAACTTTTAAACTCTTTCCAGAAATTGTCCAAATATATGAAAATTTAGTTGAATTATAAAAGAATGGAGGTATAAAGCATGTACTAAAAGTAATCCAAGAATATATATGATAGTAAATAGAAAATCGAATCAATTGTAACAATTATCTTGGCTAGTGTTCCAAAATTCATTAAACACAGTGAAATAATGGGCTAAAATAAACCGTAAAGATATTTAGTAGTAAATCAAAAATAGAGAAACTTATGAATATTTTTATTGCAAAACTAATTCATTAAACACTATGAAATAATGGACTAAAAGCAAATGGGCTGTGGATCGATATGAGTAGCTTACACTAAATTTTCTTTCTATACTGTTACATTAAATTTTCTTGTAATCTTTCTCGTTTCTTTATATCTATGTCACAATTGGTCACTATTGCAACGAATGCCAGGTACAGATACTTAAGGGGTCTTTTAAATGCATTTATTACCACCCCTTTGTCTACCTTTTTTTTTTTTTCATTTGACTTATTTCATGGAGGCCCATCGAAAATACGACATTCAGTGGCGGATTTAGAGGTTTGGGGGCCGGTCGCAATGAATTTTTGGAGCCCCTTTGCCAATAATAGAACAATATAAAACATTTATCATGTGCATTTTTGAATCTCTTCCGGCGCTCTGATGATCACGTGGAGTCCTGACCATTGCGACATTGCGGCATAGTGAATCCCCTACTAGTGACATGGGAAATCAGTCACTAACTGCAACAGTGTACGCTGGTAAAACTACAGGTTGCACAAGGCGCCTTTAAGGGTGAAAAGTTGTAGCACCAGCCGGTACCCCCCGAAGGGTGCCACTTGACTCCCTATGGCACCCTTGGTGTTCCAAGTATTACCCATGGGGTGTCATAAGTAATCCATAATGTTCGACAAGGAACCGTATTTCACCCTCAAGGTGCCATAGGGAGTCCAGTGGCAACCTTCAGGGGGTGGTGCTGCAACTTTTCACCCTTAAATCTGCCTTGTGCAATCTGTAGTTTTAACAGTGTAGCTTGTCGAGTTAACGTGCTTTATCAATCTGGCGCTAAAAGATATCCCCTTGCTTGCCAACTATAAGCTGTAATGCTAAATGTCTCCGATTATTAAATTCCGAAATCTCCAGAACCATTATACATAGATGCGCTCCAGTGATGTGCGACACTGAATCTAGACACACATTAAAGAAAACCGCACGCAAAATAGTTAATACATCTCCAGGTTTATTTGAGAAAACGCATCGCAGTTTAATAGGTTTACGGGTAATTTAATGTATAAAGCAATAATCTGACGACTTGTACCTGTAAGCACGCCACTCACTGACCTTGAGCAGCTGAATGGCAAGGGGAATTTTCTGTGGTCTGAATACGAACCCTTGAATACTGAACAATTAGGGAAAATCCAACCTTAGGTAGCATATTAGCCAACAATGGTTTGGGTCATCAGTAATTATAGTCCCATGGATACGAGCTTCTTTTACTGTCTGATCTTCTTAGGTAAAACCTTCCACGCATTTACGCATGCCTCAGGTCTTCTCTGATCTCACCAAAACAGGGGTGTTAGGTAAGATGACAATAAGGCGAACGAAGTATAATAAAAAGCATTTTGAGTCGTATCAAACAGAATGGAACGATGCTAATTTCAAATACATAGTTTAGTTCAATATGTCAAAGGAATATAGCGTATGCAAGTTTTAAATTGAAATTTCGGAAAGTTATCACAAACAACCCATCTACCTTTTTTAGGTGAGCTGTTCGCGAGTGCCTGGCGCGGTTTTTACGGACGGGCAGTAATATCCGATGTTAGAGGTTTGCACTCAAGGTGTACCTTTTTTCTAATTTTTGTGGAAATGTTATAACTTTATTCTTCTTTTTCATAGCGAAAAAAAAAGATAAATCACCAAAGTAAAGTAGAATAACAGTCGCACCTCGTTAATTCGAACACGCTTAAAACAAATTACTGCTAAGGTGAACTAAAGTGCAGATCTCCGTCCTATTGTTTGCTGTTGATTGTTTGTCGGATTAGTCAAACTACAGTTAAGACGAATTGATTTTAAAGGTCCTTTGAAGTTCGAGCACGAATTTAATATAGGATCCTTAAAATGAAAGACTTTTCTGCTATTGCTAAAAATTTTCGATTTGAAAGATCCATTTCAGGATTCGCAGCTTTGTCAAAAAGAAAAAAAAGAAAAGAAAAGGAAGAAAGAAAGAGAATAAAAAGGAGAGAGAGAAATAAATTCTAACAAATCCCTACATTTTAAACTTTTTTTTTTTTTTTAAGTTTTTGGTTTGTAAATTTATGGAATTAAAATTCAGTTTTAAAATTTCTTGCATTTATTTTATTTTATTGATTTATTAAATAATACATTTTACTGTGCTACTATGGAGAAAAAAACATTGAAAAACAGGGGGCAACTAGATTTGTTAGTGGTAGGTTCTACGGCCTGTTCTGTAGACCGCCAATGGACGCTTAACTTGAACTATATTATTGGTATGGAAGAATAACGATAAACTGAATTATAATAAATTAGTTTCAAGAAGTTATTGCTACAGTAGTGCTATGGCCTGAATTTAGAGGAACTCCGAACTTAATTTCTAATTTTTTTCTGAGTTAATGAATCGTTTATGTTGAAATCCGATAAGAACAATTGATTTCGAAAAAACACTTGTGGCGTCAAATTTAATTTTTTACGTATGGATTTACATTTTTTTTAAATCGAAAATGGTACACTTGTAGTTATAAATCTTTCAGTTAAAGATATTTTAATCTACATTGAACAATTTAATATAAGATTTTTTGTTGATATTAGAAAACTTGGTGTTTTACCTGGTTTCGCAAATAAATGTAGTTTAACAAATACTACGCAAAGAGTGGGTGCCATTGCTTCAAGAGAGGTCCGTTGATAAATGATTCAGTTCATTGTTAAATTCAGTTCACTGTCTCTCCCTATTTATTGCAGCATAAATTCAGTGTGATCTTTCGTAATTAAGGTTTTTTTTTCTTTTTTTCATTGTAATTTAAACGGTATTCCTTAAATAATTGAATGCCATTTTCAAAAAAGATTTGCTTTTTACGTCAGTTTATGTTGTGGGTCATTTATTCGCAAGATTAATTTAACGTGGAACAAATTGGTCTTGCTTCAATGCACTGCGGTTTCTATACCATTAAGGTGCAAATTTACCGTAGAATTCATAATCAGCGTAGATGTTTAAATACAATTCTTTCGAAAAAAAAAACATTGTTCATTAATTTCAAGAATATGTTAATTTTATCATAATCGGTTGACATTTTTTATTAGAAAGAATGTCTGACGATAAAATGACGAAAATTAGTCAAATGTCCATTAGAGGAAAAAAAGCGATAAACTGATTACTTACGGATTTACATAACGTCTAATTTGCGATTTACTGTCTGCTGCCAGACATTTTCTGCGAACTTCTAAATGGGAAAATTTTTGCTAATTCTATAAATAGGTCATCGTCAGTTGATGCAAAGGAAGAAATCTTGAAACAAAAGATCGCAATGAGATCTTTACCATCGCCTGGAAAGCGCTTGACCTAATAAAAGTCGATACAAGTTCAATTAAGATCATACACTTCCGAAGCTATATAACTGGACGATACTTGCTTGGCTCCATGGGATTCATCCGGCTCATACCGGTTCAGCAGAAACTTTTTTTTAAATCTTGTTTCATTTTATTTTTTATCCAGTTATACAAACCGGTTATTTCAACTTCACCTGAAATGGAAAATCGCTGATGTGCAGTATCTGTCGAACATTCAAGGATCAGGACGGTTGACAGGTCGACAAGTGTAAATGAAATAAGAACTTCACGTTTAATGATGAAAATATATATAAAAAAAGTGAAAAGGGTCAACAATAATATGTGAAAAGAGCTGTTGTCTGGAAAACTAAGTAAACAAATCATGATACTAAAAGGGGGAAAATTAGTCAATAAACTGAGAAAAGATTTACCGTCTGGTACAAGATAATCAAAACAACGCACAAAGCAATGAATCAACAATGCCGACGAGAGGCCATGTCAGCCCAATCGGAAACTAGGGGCCTTATCCTTGAAGGGGCCCGGCTCGGAACCGAAGCAGTAAAAGTTTGTTAAGTTTTTATGAGGAAGCGCCATCATCCAGGGCCCGAATGATTGCAAGATCTTCTCGGTTTGATTTGCCCTGAATGACGTACGTGTTTACGAATATTAAAAAAAAAATACATAAAGGGGATCACATGATCTTAATTACATATGCTCGGAATAATCTTGGTTACATAAAAATAGGCAAAGATTAAAAGGGATAAATAAAACAGGAACATCAATGAGAATAAGGTGGTAATGAATATCCAAGCCTATGATATGGCGGGAAAAAGAAGTTGTTTGTTTCTAAAGAGAAAGTTAATGAGGTAAGATAGAGAGTTTCTGTAGGCTTCTTTGTCGACTAATAGAAATCGTTTCCATTGTACTCTTAAATTGCTTGATAAAGAAAATTCGAAGTAAATCCGAGTAAAAAGAAGTGTCCAAAATCCCCGAGTTCGCCACAAATGCAGTAGGGAGAGCTAAGAAGAGTTCGCTTATGGAAGTAGAAATGATGAAACCCATGGTTAGTGATGAATTGACTTATGGAATAACTTTGGAGTCTGGACAAAGATACCATATTGAAGATTTCATAGGTCCAGCGACCTTTGGTTGAATGATCCCAGTAAGATTGCGCTAGTAAGATTGCTAGATTGAGTTTGAGCAGAAAATCATTAAAAAAATTTTTTGAATTGGGCAGTTGGAAATGGAGTAAGTTTTTATAAGGAACGGAAGCTCGGCGACCAAAAGCACTAGGAGCCCGCCGTGGCTGTCGGCAGCCCTGTGAATCAAGTGACTAGTTGTTCCTAAACGGCCGCATTTAAATTCCTACTTTAGAGTCCGGGTTTGGCGATTTTTTTCAGACTGTGGGCAGAATTAATAAATGGTTGCCAGAAAACCATAAATCTAAATTAGAAACCATAAATCTAATAGTTGCCAGATTTATCGCCGGACCTTAAACTAGGCTTCATCCACGGTCGCATTACATCGTGCTGCAACCTGCGTCCATTCGTGACATAGATTAATATATCTGATCACGTGACCTGGTATCTACCAATCACAAAAAAACTTCAAGCCGCGGCAAAGTAAAATCAATAAAAATTTTCATCAATGGCCAATATGAGTACTGCTCAAAGAATAAAAGACATTTTAACTATGAATGTACCACGAATGAAAAAAAAAAACAAATGTCACAAATTTTACTAAATCGAAACTGTTCTTTCCCTCTCCATTCCAATTTCAGCTCGCGAGCGAATACCTACAACTCATAAGCATATTCATATATCTTCGAGCCATACCCGTCATACCTCTGCATCTAAATATACTTCCTCGGACAAGGAAACTGGATTCCTTTTATTTGATCAAGTTCATTAAAACCCATTCTCGGTGTCCTCTTTTTTTGTCTCAAGACGAGGAAGAAGGTCCTTGACTTTTACCTGGAGTACCCGGTAGTTTGAGCAAATTTCGACGCGTCTCCTGAATGAGCAATGAGCCGACCGAGTTTCGGTTACGGGTTCGACGGGTTTCCCTCTTGAATGCTAAGCATTTGTGGAAAAGAACGCGGCATTGCGAAATGCCGTTATGTATATTAGCATTGCAAGAGTAGAGTGACCATTTGATGCAAGAAGACCAACCTGCAAAATTGATGGTCAGCATGCCAATCTGCAATGGCATTCAATTTCTTTGAACTAAAAATTTATTTATTAGAACGGTTTTCTTCATAGTATTAAGTTTTCTTTTAAATCTTAGTTTTTAAAATGGATGTATGTGGGTGTGTCTGTGTGTATATTCCATACAGAAATGCACAGTTCTGTACCTCAGAATCAGGCTAACGTTAGTCCATTTTCGTCACTTTTCAGTAGAGGTAGAAAACGATTGTCGGATGCATGCAAAGGATGAGACTCGCACCCTTTTAATGCAGAAAAATAATTGTGAAGGAATTTCTTTTCTAGAATAACGCTCTCATGGGTCGATGCGGAATAAGATTCTACAAAACAGCAAAAAAGTGAAAATCGCCATTTTTGGACTTACGTCGTTCTGGCTCTGAGGTACAGAGTTCATGATAAATCTTTGCCGAACCTGGCACAGAGATCCTTTGATGCTCAAGAATTCACACGGGAGGTCCTCTCCTTATGGGAGGGGGGGGCGTACGCTCTCATAGGATGGTTTTCTTGCAGTAATGTACAATTTTATATTAGAAGGCTGCCAAACTTGGCACAGATCTCTTTTGATGCTCAAAAATTCATAATTCACATAGGAGGAGTTTTACTCCTTGGGGGAGGGGGGCAGAGGGTTGTGGCCCGAAAATCCCCGAAACTCATTTTTTACTCCTGTTAATAAAACTTACTGAATTTTCGAACTTTTTAAAAACCCACGAAGTTTAAATTTAAATTTTGAGACATAAAATTGCTCTATTCTACACGTTGACTGGAAATTTCACTTTCCCCCCTTTTATTTAAGCCTAATTGTTGAACATGCGTCACTTAACCAACTTTTATTTTCAAGGTAGACTGCGCAGCTATAGTTCACTGTAAATTATTTCTTGTGATGCCTCTATTCTGGTTTTAGGCATATGTTCGTGCACATAGTAGCAAGATTTGAGAATCGACAAAATTAGATTCCTCAAAAATGTAGTTATAATTTTTATTTATAAAATTTCCAGTGATTATTGCATTGCTGGATATTTGAAATAGAATTAAACCATTTATATGCAGAATAAAGACCTTTATGTCTTGGAATGGCGTGATTTAACTGAAGGTCGTAGAAAACGGTAACAATAGTCTATGTATTGTGTATCATTGTTTGTGATAAAACTCAATAACAATTAAATTGCTACAGAAGTTTTCGAGTTTAACGTATGTTAAAATACAGAAAAAAAATAAATGGTAAGTCCCCCCCCCCCCCTTCCACGAAAGAAAAACCCTGACCCGAAACACACACCAAAGATGGTAACCTAGGCTCAAATTTTCACTTGTGTTTTTCGACAAAATTTTCATGCTACTTAATCTGCGAAATGGTACACAATATTTTGGTGCGGTTTTCTTAAAAATTATTTTAAAGATAATTATTAATATTTGAAGATTCCGGGCTGTTGTACCATAGTCTGAGTAGAGTTGATCGGCACAACAGCCCGGAATCTTCAAATATTATTAACACCGGCCGTGAAAGCCTTCAATGAGATAATTACACAGGCCTACAATTTTTTTTTTGCCTAAGATTTTTGAGCAGATTTTAACTATATTTCTATTGCTGAATCTAAATATAAAAGCAGTTTTTCTGTATTAGCTCTAGATTTTTAGATAAATTCATTTAGATTGGAAAAAATGCAGTTTTTTTCGAGATTTTTAGCAAATTATAAAAAAAAAAAAATCTTCTATTTTCGATAACGGATAGGGTGGAAAAAGTGCCATTTGGGGCATAAAGTCCCATAAAAAATTGGAGGTCTGTAGTATAATTCCTTCCTTTTCCAGAAATGCGTAAAATATTCGGTAATTTTCTGTTTTTTATACATTTTTAATAAATTTTGTCAAAACGTTAAAATGCTGCTTTCGGGCCATTTGTTGTAAAATAATTGCATTTTTTGTCTTATATGATGCATTTTCAGATGTTATGTGCTAAAAATTTTTTCAAAATTATTTCCTAAAAATCTCAAAAAACTGCACATTTTCCAAACTTCAACGCCATTGCGGCAGATCAAGAAATTAACCAAAAAATTTCAAATTTTTTCTGTGCACTTTGCTCCCCCCATGGCCACTTTTTACGCTATACCCATCATCGAAATAAAAAAAAAAAGTCTTTTCGGCCTACCCTAATGAATAACTGCTTGGTTGACCTTGGTTATTCCTTGTTTCTTGTGCCTCTGGAATAGCAGAGACAAAACGCAACACTGGGTTAGAAAAGAGTGGCCTAGGAGAGAAAACATGGATGTTGGGGAAAAGAGTATCATCAATGACACTTTAGTTACACGAGAGAAAATCATCTTTCCACCACTGCATATCAAGCTGGGTCTCATGAAGCAGTTTCTAAAGGCTCTTGATAAGAAAGGATCATACTTAGCTTGGGAAAAGATGCCTCAGCTGAGTATGGAAAAAAATTTAATCAGGAATATTTGATGACCCACAAATAAGACAGCTGATTAAAGACCATGACTTCATAAATTTAATGATTGAGATTGAACAAAAAGATCGGAATTCATTTGTTTCAGTTGTCCAAAATTTTCTGGGTAAACACAAAGCTGAAAACTATGTTGAATTAGTTAATGATATGCTGAATAATTTCAGATCACTTGGGTGTAACACGAGCATTAAGGTGCACTATTTACACAGCCACTTAGACCGTTTTCCTGATAATTTAGGAGACATTAGTGAGGAGTATGGCGAAAGATTTCACTAAGATATAAAATGTATGGAGGATCGCTATCAAGGAAGATGGGATACTCACATGATGGCAGATTACTGCTGGACTTTAAAACGGGATTGTTCGAAAACCTACTTATTAATGTCACGCAAAAGAAGTTTCTGTAATGTTCAGTAAGTAATTAGTTTACATGATGACTTTTTATGTTTTCTTCTGTATATGATAAACAATTTCTGTGTAATATAATAAAAATGTCTTGTTTAATTTGTTTCTTTAAACCATGGTTTTTCTCTTAAAATAGTGCAATGTATAGTTCCCTAAACTGTTGATATCTTAAAAATTCAAGCTGATAGGCAAAAACTAATAGCATATTTGAATTCAGGGCATCAAATTCATAAGAAATCACCTGCAAAATCTTCGGCACCAAAATCCCTGTTGACCAGTGTTACTGTTCCTTTCAGACGATATGCACCTTTTGGAAATATGTCTTGAATTTTTCTTGTTACAGCGCTTGGAAAAAAGAACTTTGGAAGCAATTTTTGTGTTTTTTTTTCTAAAACTCCAATTTTAAGTTTGAATTTCTTACTGTTGATAAATACCACTGAGTTCGATATGCCCTTAAAAGCAGAGCTTCCACTTTTGAATTTAACAGGTTTTAGAGGCTATTTGAAAAAGTAAAGTTTTTTCATGAACAATGTATGTAAAAGTCAAGTCTTTTCACATTTTGTCGTAAACCGCTAGTGAAGAATGGCGCGGCTGTATCTCAGATAACTTTTTTTTTTCGGGGAGTTAAAACAAAAATATGACTGCAGCTTATTTTCTTTCAGCATTTTAACATGCTTAAAATTTAAAAACATCGGAGATTATGAAGGTAAGACTTTTTCTTTTTGCCTGCTATCCCATATGTATATTCTGAAATACTTTCTACTTTTCAATACCACCACTAAACTGTGGCATTTTATTAAGGAAGATCAAAACCTTGAATTAACAAAAGTGAATAAAAGCAATTAAAAAGGTAGAAGCAAGAGGAATAACTTTTGAAAACAGCATGAATTACTCATTCCGAAACATAAACATTCCATGAAAACCAATTCATTATGTTTTTTTCTTCTGTTACCTATTAACAATCATAAATAAGAGAGGAATTGTTGTTTCGGCAAGTCAAATGAAAATAAATAGCAATACAATGCGGCACTTAACGAAGGAAATGATTTATGTTGATTTACATTGCATGGCTTTAGGCGTTTGACAAATAATAAACAGATTTGAGGAAAATAGCACAAAATATATTCTTTTTTGCTGCATGAATTAGAGTTTGAACCTTATGAGAATCACAAAAGTTTACACCTTTTAAAATCAAAACGAGTTTTCTGATCAATTCCCGTAAGCTTACCACTTTGACTTAAGAGACTTTTTTTTTCATATTCAGAATTCTTTCCTGCTTACACATAAAGACCCGAGTTTATTTTCAACGTTCAAAAAGCAACTGTCTTAAAAATTGCAAAAAAAAAAAAAAAGAAAAAATTCTTAACTCATTTATTTATTTTCAGAAATTTTGAGATATTTATGCAAGAAAATTATGTCTCAGTTCTCTTGTCTCACACAAGAAAATCCATGCACTAATTTATAACTTAACTTAGCACTATCTTAATAAAATTAAAAAACCTATAACATCTACGCGACGCGATAAGAGGTAATTTCATTGTGAAAACTGTGAAAGATATGTTTCAGTTGAGTATCCTGATTGCTTCTGACGCATACGTGCCACATTTGGCGGACGTGACTTGAGAGGAATACGTGCTGTGGATCACCGATTTTAGTTGAAGGAAGAAAAGTGGTTGACCCTTACAGAAGCCGTTGCAATGACGAAAATTGTGACCACCTGCTAAGGTACTCTTGATGATGAGTACTTCAGTGTCAAGGGCATTCTGATAGTAAAAATAAAAAAAAAAAAAAAACATATCAGGGAAGATAGGTATCGATAGTTGAGAGTTTTATTGTTAGTTTGATGGTGAAAATTCACATTAAACTGGTTAGAGCGGCCCACACTTGCAGAGCTCTGACTGTTGTGCAATCAAATCGAGACATTTTGATTGCTGCGGTAAAGGAAAATATGATGAGGAAAATTGGGATTTTAAAACTTACACATAAAACAAGTTTTATTATAGCGGGATCAAAAGTTGCCACTGGCCTCTTTTTTGACAGCTTGACGTACAAAAAATACACGTCTAAAAGTCCATAGGATACCATTTAATTACAGAAACTTTTTTTTTTTGGAAATTTGCATTGCTTTATTACATCCAATAAGGTTGATGTGTAAGTAATGCTACAAAATAATAAAATTTAATATTTTCGTAATGTGTGATACTTATCAAAACATTTATAGGCAGTTTTTACAAGAACCGGGAAGAAATGGGGTATTCAGATATACACTATTTTTGATTTTGCTAAAATTTTTATGCTGGATTCTTCTAAACATATTATAGAAGCACCGATATATGGGCGATTCTCTGTAAACTCGTCATTTTTCACACGAAATCTGTCCGGGCATGTTTTTTTGAAATGTTCGTGTAATTATAATACTATTGCTCAGAAAATAAATCTGTTTCTTTGGTTTGAAAGAGGGCCAATTGAAGTTTGTGTTTTTCTGATAAATCA
>JAXGGA010001073.1:0-17500 GCA_038373865.1 Uloborus plumipes
TTTTTTCCCCCGGCATAGGCAGATTTGCCTTTTACATTTGGTCTCCTCCCCCCCTCCCGCTTCATTTGATTCCTTTTTCTTTTAAAACTTGTTTGAATCTTTTTCTTTCGAGGAGTTTTATGCAAAAGAAAAACAAATTAAAAAAGGAGGGTGTCGGTAGGAAAAGATGGTTTTTTGACCTCAAAAGCGAATGGACTTCTGTTGCTGTGAAACGTAGTCGCTATGTTTGGTCATTTGCTTTGCAAGATAGAATATTAAGTGCATAATTTTCCAAAAACAAAGCAAAGTTCGTTTTTTTTTTTTTTTTTTTTTTTTAAGTCATGGAAAATAGTTCGCAAAAGTCATGGAAAGTCATGGAATTGAAAAGTCCAGGTTGAGCAGATACCCTGTATATGTTTTCCTTATGAAAAAAGCTTTGTAAAATGGTGTGATTGTTGCATTAAATTAGTAAGCACTAAGATAAAAAAAAATGAAAGAAAGACTAAAATTCACAAATAGCAGTAAAATCTGGCACTTGTAAGGTATTTTCTCTGGTAAACCACTTTTGTTATAGTTCATTTTTTTTAAATTTTATATATATTTATTTATTTTTCTATTTGCAGTTTTTGTGTTTATGCACTCTTATTTTCATTTAATGAGTCATTTTTCTACAATACTTTCACATGCACTAAAATGACACAAAACTGTGTCATTTTATAATTTAACTTTTTTAGGTGTATTAATTTATTCCTTTACTTTTACGTAACATATGTCATTAATTTTCACAAAATCAGGGGATTGGAGATTTTGATTTGTGGTTTCACCATATGTTTGTTCTTCGATTTATTTGTAAGTTATGTTTTTTTTTTTTTTTTGAATTAATTAAAAATAATAATTTTAGGAATTATCCAATTGTTAACAACGAGAACGCCTCGTCGTTTCCTCCAGTGTAGACTAACTCCAGACATGGAGAAAAAAATTGCCTTTCTAACGTCACAGGTGAGTTACATTTTGTAATCATTTTACTATTGTGTTTAAAACATCGACAAAAAATAAGAGATGTAATTTAGCATGATAGCCATACAGTGAATATTGTGCAAAGTTGAGTGTTCCATGGTATGAAAAATATAGTATAGCTGGGTATTTAAACAGTATTATCTTTATTAGTACAGCAGATATATGATCGAATTGTGCCTTTAATGATAGAAACATGAAACTTGGCACACGTATAATACACATCAAAAGATTTAATTCTGGATACGCGGCCATCTGAGATTTCGTCTATTGGAGTAATGGCAGCCGTCAAACTGCTAAATTTTCGTACTTTTTTCGAATTTTCTCCATTTTGACCATGAAAAAGTACGTTTTTGACAAACATCATGCATTACACATTTAAACTACATTAAATTTGCTACAAGTTGATACCAAAATGGACTAGCTAGCTATAATAGTTTTTGAGATACAGCTTCTCAAAGTTTCACAAATTCTCCAAATTTTACATTTTTTGTTGATTTCCTTGTTGTATCATATATGCAAATGTCTAGATATCTTCAATAACCTGCATTATAGTACAGCAGATATGTGACCAAATTGTGCCTTTAATGATAGAAACATAAAACTTGGCACACGTGTAATACACATCAAGAGATTTAATTTTGGATACGCGGCCATCTGAGATTTCGTCTATTGGAGTAATGGCAGCCGTCAAACTGCACGTTTTTGACAAATATCATATTATACATATTTAAACTACATTAAATTTGCTACAAGTTGATACCAAAATGGACTTGTTAGCTATAATAGTTTTTGCGATACAGCTGCTCAAAATTTCACAGTCTCCAAATTTGGACATTTTTAGTTGATTTCCTTGTTTAATCATGTATGCAAATGTCTTTATATCTTCAATAAGCTGTATTGTATAAGTAGTGAAGTAAAAATTTATTGAATTTAACATTTTGAAGAGACTGGGAGATTGAGTAAACGTTTTGAGGGGGGGGGGGCGGTTTCTGTTCACAACCAGAGAACTGATATCCAAAAGAGAGAGGATATTGAAATCCAAAGCTTCCTCTGAATATATTTAGAGTTCCTTCAAACCTTTTTAAATCATGTTAAATGACAACTGTTTAAGAGTTATTGTTGTTTCATGCATAAAGAGTGTGCTCCTCGTAATTATATATATTAGAGTTTAATTACAACAGTCGAACCTCGTCAATTCGAACATGCTTAAAATGAATTACGTCTAAGACGAACTGCCGATCCCAGTCCTATTTTAACTTAACATACGTTATTTATTGTTTTTTGGATTAAATGAAATGCGCTTAAGACGAATTAATTTTAAAGGTCCATCTATGTTCGTTTTAACGAGGTTCGACTGCAAATTTATTTAAATATTCAAGAAATTAATGAATCATTTAAAGAAAAAAGAAGACACAGTGCACTCTGATTGCCGACCTCATATTGAAACGAACTTCACTGGTCAAAAAGCCATTTAAATTTAAACATATTTAATTCCTTTCGAGAGGACATGGTAAATATGGAAAAGGAAATGTAACCTTTAGTAGTAAAATTTTATAGTCGTAAAAGCAGAAAAATGAGTTAAAATTGGAACTTATTTTAAGATCCTTATGCTAAAATCAATTAAGTATTTTAATTGTTAACAAATTACAACTGACAACATATAAATCATTTTCTTTCCTTGCCGGCAAACAATGACATCGGTTTCCAATCTTGTAAACTTAAAGCTTAGCCACATTTGCTAAAAAGCGTTATATTTCGAGTTCTTTATGACATGGAAGTTAAAAACAAATTCCATCAAAAGCAGAAAGTTTTTCTCTTTTTTTTTTTTTGGAACTATTCTTTTAAATTTTCAAGTATGCTTTCACTTCAAAAATCGAAAAAAACAATTTAAAAGTTTATAGTTAATATCTTCGTTAGTTAAGGTCTTCCGAAGACGTGACCTAGATAAGCACATTCTCGACAGACTCACCTTTCCAATTTTTTTTTTTTAATCGGTCCATCCGTTTAAGCGCTAGAGTGCCACAGACACATACACAGGTACAAAGGTCAACAGATGCACAGATCGACAGACACGTCAAACTTATAACCCCCTTCCTTGTTTCCCCGGATGTTAAAAACAAAAGAGAAAAAAGACATATTTAGGAGCAGCAACTTTGAATGTCCGTCATTACTGAAATATAGGAATCTGGGGTGTAATGTAATATGCAAAAACTTACATGGTTGAATATCCAGAATTATCACATTATATATTTAATACCTGTATCCAAATTTGTAAGCAACTACTATTCAAGGCACAATTCCATCAATTTGGTCATATATCTGCTGCGCATTTTTGGGCGATAAAAAAATAACTATGAAACGCCCCTAGCGGTTAAAGTTAAAATTCGTTAGAAAAAAATAATGCAATAGAACTTTAATATAGAAGGGTATTAAATTCCGTGATTTTTTTCGCAACGTATTCTTATTAACATTGTGAATAACGAAACAAAGAAGTACATAATACGTTACTCAGAGGCCGGAATTTCGAACGTCCGCCATTACTGAAATATTCGAAATCTCAGATGGCCGTGTATCCAGAATTACTCGTTAATATATATAGTATGTGCACCCCAAGTTATTTGCTTCTATCATTAAAGGCACAATTCCACTATTTTTTGTCACATATCTGCTGCACTATATTTGAATTACAATGCTATGTATTTTCTTTTTTTTTTTTTTTAATGTTTTCATTTTCAGTAAATACATAATATTGAGAGTAAAAGATTTCAATGTAATTCTTGCCTTCATTGAAATTCTGAAAATTAATTTTAACATGCTAATCCACTTAATTGTTTAATTGAATTACAGTTGTAAGTAAGATTTTATAATTTTGTGTTAATAGTAATTATTTCTTGTGCTTTGATTTTATTACAATCTACTCTTTTCTCTAAAAGCATTAAAAGTTTTCATTTAACTCAAATAAGTTTAATTTTAAAAATGAGAATTCTCAATTCTATCGTTAAATTTCAGGTAAAATTTGGTCATCAAAAAAGGTATCAAGAATGGTTTCAAAGACAGGTCAGTTCTATGTTTCTAAATTACTTATACACACAAATAGACTCAGCACTTTCCTTTTTGTGATTTTGGACTATATGCATGTTTTTTTACAAGACTTTTTGAACTTTGATGTTCTCCAGCACAATTGATTTACGGCAAATGTATGTGTATAAATTAATAAAATAAGCAAAAACTCAAATAACTAATAAGGAAATCAATCAATAACACTTTGTTAAAACCTTCTAGAAGGTACAATGGAAATCAATAATGTAAATTAGCGCCTATTCATATGAAAGTCGTATACTGGCAGTTATAGTTTCAGTTCCTGTTGTTTTTAAGAGATAAAAAAACACATTATACTGTTTATGTATAGCAGAAAAAAATCTCTCACAACATAAAGTGTTGCTAAGTTTAGAGAAAGAATGACTAGAAGAAAATTCTGACAAAATTAAATTATTCTTGAAATACAAATCACCGACGCATGTTGTAGCTGCAACGAAAGAATTGAATGAAAAATGAAAAGAAAGGCAAACAAAGGCAGTAAAATTGATTTGTTTGAAGAAATCGGAAAGGTAATACCTTGTGGTATATAAAAAAAGCAAAACCTTTTAAATTCTTGGTCAAAAAAATAAATGTTCTCGATTAGTTAAAAAATTTACGAAGAGATTTCTCACATTTTACTTTCTATTTTTCAATAACTTTTTCACAACAAAATTATTCTAGGCTGTAACATTTCTTGACAATGGAAAAATAACCTAAGACCAAGTGATGAAAGTAGGTCTCAGCAATTTTTGGGAGAAATTAGGCGCTTTGCTTTAGAAATAGGATTAATGGGTTAACCCCATACATATGTATACTTTTTTTGTCATCATTTCTGTAAATTGTAAACTATTTTCAATTTCACCTTTGGCGCAGTGTGGTGTAATGCTCTATTTGAACGGAATGTGTTAGCCAATCGCAGCTCACAAACAATAGGCAATCCCCTCTAAATTGTGAAGTAGGTTGCTATTAATGTTGTTTTACCTAATAATACTTTTTCTACCATGGATTGTGACTTCATAGTCAAGAAATATTGCAATCAATTATAATGAAGTTGTCATTGTGTCCCTTCAACTTCATTATAAACAGATGCAACTGTGCAAAATAAAA
Source organism: Uloborus plumipes (assembly GCA_038373865.1). Lineage (NCBI taxonomy): Eukaryota > Metazoa > Arthropoda > Arachnida > Araneae > Uloboridae > Uloborus > Uloborus plumipes. The sequence continues at coordinate 5,182 of JAXGGA010001073.1, forward strand.
TAAAATAGTCATTAATACAGTTGAATCTCCTGAAAACCAACTGTAAGGGACCTTTAAAATTTGCCTTATCCAACGAACAATAAAGTACAAAAAGAAGGACGGATATGAAATGTAGTTTGTTTTAGCTTGAGTCGTTTTAAGATTGTTAAAATGTTTGAGGTTTGACTGGAATGTAATTGTTATTATTTGTTTTGTATGAATTATTTGTCAATGTATTTTAATTGTATGTTAAAAACCGTATTGCCCCTTTAACTGTTTCCTCTGATTTCAGTACCTTTCTACTCCTGAAAGTCAAACCCTACGCTGTGATCTCATTCGTTTCATCTGTGGTGTCATTCATCCGTCAAATGAAGTCCTGTGTTCAGAAATCATTCCTCGTTGGGCAGTAATTGGCTGGTTACTGACAACGTGTACATCTAATGTTGCAGCTTCTAGTGCAAAATTGTCATTGTTCTATGACTGGCTGTTTTTCGATCCCGAAAAAGATAGCATTATGAACATTGGTAATTTTTTAAGCTTTCTTTTTTGTATGGAATTTTAAGTAACCTAAATCAAATGTGATTTTTCTTTTTTTTACTGAATTCAGTAATTTTTGAGAGAGCAAATTACTTTATTAAGTAAAAAAACAAGGGGCATTGTCAGTTAATTTCATGCATCTAATTAACCCATTAATGCCTACCGTCCCTTTTTAGGGACAGTCCAAAAAAGGGTCTGAATTTCCTCAAAATGAACATTTCAACCAAATAATAGTGTTCAAGTAGTACCTTGGTATTGATTCAATTCGTTATTAATAGATTGCAACACATAACCATTGTAAAGTGTGTTCTGTAGCAGTTTTAATAATATATGTCCTTTATCAAGAATGACATCGTTCACAATCTCAAGAAAAAAGCTAAGTTTTCAAAGTTATTCCCAGCTTCCCAGTTTATGTTAATTGCTGATTTTATTTCTTCTTATAAAATGTCTTTTTAAATATTATATCGTAGGCAGAAAAAATTTTGAGTAAAACAAGTACATACCCTCTGGGGTCTATCGCAACTTTTGAGGGACGATTTTTCTTTCCTTAATAAAACAATTATTTTTTACATAATATTATTTTTCCTGTCCATTAAACACCGTTTGTAACCAGTATACAAAATATCTTTGGGAAAAAAATGTCAGGCATTAATGGGTTAAAATAATTGGCTATACAGGAACATAAATCCATTGTCGATTTTGCAGGTGCAATATACAAGAAATGCTGTGTTTGTTCACACGGCCGTAAAATTTCAGCACTTTTTATTCTATTTGGGTTACATCTCTGATATATCAAGAAAATGTTTCAATTAAATTTCAATGGGGGACAAGTTTTTAATTTTTTCTGTTGCATAATTTACTTTAAAAGAATTTGGATACTTTTGCGTAGTTGAGTTCAAGTTTTCTATCAATTTCTCTCTATGAGCGGCAGTTTTTATGCAATTCAATTATATAGTCAGTACAGTAGCAAAAGTTTTGAAAATTCACTTGAACAGAAAACAATAAGATTTACCTTTTCAAATTTTTATGATTTGGTGGGAGAATGAAGATCATTACAGGGACTGTGATTATTTTAATGATTAACTAAACAGTTTGTATCTTAATTTTTCTGTTTTACAAATATCAGTGTATTTTTTCATGTTGATTTATTTTTGTTCATTTTCATTCGCAATTGATTCATTTGGTTTGTATTTGCGTAACAACATTACATGATGACATTATTAAAAGATGTCGGGGCCACTCTCGGGCATTCTTTGCATTTTTTTCTTCAATACTTTCTCTAGCTCTTAGTCTATTTTCTATCTTTTTACTTTTGCTTAAAAAAACTGTTATGAGTGTTCTAAACTGTGTGCAAAAAAAAAAAAAAAGGCTTGAATACAAAATTATGAATTCAGAAATAAATAAAGCTTGTATCATTTATTTTTAAAAGGTGAACCTCAGCTAGATTTTTAGATAAACGAAAATGATCTTTAAAGTAATACATTTTTGTTAAATGATTTTATCATATTCTGAAAGGTTTAGCAGTACAGTAGGGCCAGGCTTATCTACAATGCCATTTGATCAGAATCAAATTCATTTTTGAAAGTTATAATGGAAAATATTAAATGAAAAAATTTAAATGTACTGAAAATCTAAAAGTGCTCTTTGAGCATGTCTACTTTTGTGTACATCGAAAGAACTTATGCAAAAGTTCAATTATTGAATTTAAATTTATCTTTTGTAAATACATTGAAAATAATTTAGTTTAATGATTTTCAGAAGCAAAAGAATTCGTAAGATTTTTTCAACAAAGGGAAGTGATGTAACTTTTGACAAGGTTGAAATATTATGCTAAATGTCTCCTAAACAGTTTCTTCTAGATTAGTAATCTTGTTGCTTATACGAAACTGGGAATATATTTTTTTCATTTGTACATAGTGAATTGAGTTAATTGTATCACCAAGCAACCATACAGTTAAGGAATTTTTAATTAGTTGCCAGTGGCCGGTAAACACAATTAAGTAGACGCTTTTTTACCGTTAGTACACCACTCATGTCATTTTGTTGGATTAATCACTACTGTTTTTGATGAGGTGTATTATTTTTTTTATTTATGTTAATTTATTAATGAAAGAACTCGAGAAATAATGGTACTAAGTTTGTATAACTTACTCCTCTTTTCTTAAACACATCTTTTTCCTTCTTTTTTAAATTAGAATTTTAGGCAAAACATTTTTTTTATAATCTGAACAGGTACTTAGGGCCGCTTTAAAGATTTCAAGTCGTTAGCCAGTTAGCTAGTCAAATTTTAAAAGTTTTTGTCCAAAATTAATATGTAGCAAATTCAATTTCTATCTTTCTTATAATTGTTATATATTGTTGCTTCCAATGGAAATTGTAGTTTTTTTTTTTTTGTCAATACTTTAGCCTAATTACAGTTTTTTGCCCGATTTATGATTTAATAGTATTTGGAGAGATAACGAATGTTTAAATTTGACTCTGGGTACTGATCCCAGTTAGTTCAGATTTGCCGGAATGAGCTGCGTTTTTGAATGAATCTTAATTAAAACCTGTTGCCTCTTAATAGTGAAAACTCATTATGTATTTACTGTATAAATTGCTAATTTGCAGTGCTCTGTAAAATGTATCTCATAAGAATCAAGTATTTTGATTATCCCGTTTTTAATTACTATTAATAAATTGTTTTTAGAACCTGCAATTCTTGTAATATATCATTCCGTGAGGTCACATCCAGTTATCACAGCAACACTACTGGATTTTTTATGCAGGGTACGTACGTACTTACTGTATTGTACCATGATAAGTTCTTATTTTCAATTATGTGTATTTATGTAAATGCTTCATTGAAACTTTTTTTTTCTTTTTTTACTGTAGATAATGCCAAACTTTTGCTTAACACTCAAAGCACAAGTAAAACAGGGCATATATACATCATTGCGTCAAATTTTAGAAAAACGGGTCTTACCGTAAGTTTTAAATTGTAATCATTACAATACTCTCCCACAATTTTGCATATTTAGATTTGCAAATTGAGAGGATTTTTTTTTAATACTCAATGCATGTTCCTTGTAAAATAAATCTATTTATTATTTTTCTTGTATGAATTTATTATAATTTACTAGTAAATAAGAAATTTTTGTGGAAGCCAAAATTATTTCAAAATGTCAAGTATATTTTTTGAGTATTGTTTATAATTTATTATTGATTGTTAGGTTTTTCATGGTTAATCATCATTTACTTTTATCAGGCATGTGATGTGTCTGGACTTGACAGGATTCCACATTTTCGTTAATTAAAAAATGTAAATTTTTATATTTCTTTGTGAATCCTCAATTTTGGAGACCCCCATGAAAAACCGATTGTACTCCAAGCAATATTGTAAAAGTATATATTTATGAGAAAATTATTTCTGTACACAAAGTACTTCCTTATGTTAAAAAATAATAGTAATAAAAAAAAAAGAAGAAAGAATTCTTATTCATGCAAAACTTGGCTTTTTTCTCTCATTTCCTTAGAATGGAATGCTGAATTCTGTATTTGCTAAACTACTGCTGAATTAATTGTTAGTGGCATTTCTCTTTGTTGTAACCGGTCCACGTTAAATCTGATCAATTTCAGAATGTGGTGAAATCAAGGGTTTATCGAGAAAGTTAAACAACGGACAAGAAAGTTTTCCATGTTTTCGCGAAGGTTCACTTTTTAAAACGCCTTTCGCAGTTTTTAAGATTGCTCTGAATATTTTAAAGAAACGGACATAAAAGATGGACGAATCAGGATTCTACAATTTTAGTTTTCGTCAAACTTCTTACAATATGGTTTCTCGAATATGATAATATTTTATTCCGTAACTGTATGGGCTTTGCCAAAACATTAAGCATTTGACTGAGTTTTTATTTCTTCCTTCTCCTCCTCCCTGATATTTATGTTAATTGAATTTCCTATCTTACACTATTAAATTAGTTGCAAAAATTGGTAGTTCAAAAAAATTTAGAGCTTCCATGCCTTTTAATTTTTTTAAGATCTTTAGTACTTTGAATTATTTTAAAACTTTTATCAGGAGCAAGTGAAAGCCAAAAATTTTTTAAAGACTTGCCAATACCAAATATCTGTCTGGAAATTGAGATTTCAACCCTTTTGAATCCTTCCAAAATTTCATTTCTGTTGAAAGCTGAGTTATTTGAACACATAGTTGCTTAAGATGTGCTATTTTACTGTTTTATTTTTTTTGTCCTAAAAATCAATTGATTTTTTTTCTTTTAATCTTGGTTTTAGTTCTTTTTAAATTAAATTAAATTACTTAATGTGTCTTACTAATTTATTGTTTTGTTCTTTTTTAATAACACTTGTTTCGAATCGAAAACGATAAACAACAATCTGTTTGATTGAATGTTTCTTGTACACCATTGTTTGCAAATGTTCATAAAATGCAGCTTTGTTATCTTTGGTCACTTAAAGAGGAGGTCATGATCCCTATACCCCCAATCTGGATCTGCACTTGGGTGTAGGTCTGATTTAGAAGTGAGAAGAAAAATTGACAAAGACATGGAAAAGACAGATTACAATGGAACTGGTTGTGGGCAAAACTGAAAAACCAAACTGCTGTTCTCTGAATGTATTAAGAAAATTAATGAACCTGGTAAAACTCATTGTACATTCTGCGGTCCAAAACTGTTTGTGTGTATGGAATTAGTGAAAAAATAGTGAGGCGCATATACTCATCTAGAAACATGTGAAAGGACAACTTAACGTTAATCAATTATGCTTTATTAAGTTCTCTTTTGTAAAAAAAATCTTTTATGCTTCTTCTGGTTCTGTTCTAAGAATAGTGTAGGAGATAAATTCAACGTTAAGGATAAAATATAGAAATTTTTTCCAGTGCAACTTTCTAGTAAACTGTATGTTCCCATATCTGTTTGTGTTAAAGTAAATCAAACTATGATGTTTAAAATATTCTAAAAAATTTAGGGCTGGTGCGATTTTCTTGTTTAAAATTTCACCTGTAGTTGTTACTGCATGTATTTAAAGTAAAGTCTGAACTTAGCTTTCTATTTGATGATTGTTTGATATGATAATTCAAGTTTCTAACATCAGTTTGTTTTACTGTGGTGCATATTGAGGCCATGGTATTTCTGTGTTTTTTCCCTCTTTGAATTACATATTTGTTATTTATAACAAAATAATCTGCTTTAGTTATTTTAACGAGGAAGAGCTTTATGTAAATCCAAATATCAATTTTGGTTAATGGAATAAAGGGCTCTTTTTTTACCCTTGAAGTATTTGCATATATTATCTTTAAAATTTAGTGTTATTTGCAAAATCTTTCATGTGAATTTGTGGGAGTTCGTTTTATTATAATTTTTACATCAAAACTTGTATGTGTATTGATTTCTGCATTCTGTGTCTTCTAGGTCCTTATCACCATTATTTGACAGTTCTAAGTTAGATGCAGAATTACAGATCTTACTTAGGGAAACATTTCCAGAATTTTGTTCCCCAACAGGAAGTAATTATTTTGATCAAATTTATCATTGAAATTCCTTGAATTTATTAGTTTGTAACTTATATATGCAGTCAAACCTTGCAAATATGAGCATATATTCAGGGCCGTCATTTCAAGTTTTTCCAGGGCGGGGGGCAAAGTGTCCAAACACAATGCAATTTCATCGGAAACATTAAAAGCCACGCCCACTTACAGGTAAATACATTGATTTCTCAAAGTCAGGAGGGTGGGCAATTGAACCTTCCAGCCCCCCCCCCCTAAATGACGGGCCTGATTATATTTATAGTTGATGCCAGCACATTGATGAAATTATTGCTCTTAATTAAATTCTTGTTGGAATTGAAAAAAAATATTGCAGTAGCATTTCTATTTTAGAAGTGATTTTAATTATCCAATAATTAGTTACCATGAGCTATAGAAAGCATTTACTGAAACCCCTTACTTATTACATATGAGTATGAAGAAGAACTTTTAACTCCTAATATTTTAATTTTTGAGTTCGACATCTAAAATTATATTTTAGATTTTTGTCAGGTTTTGGATGTGTAAAATTAAAAAACCTTCAAGGCGGCTAATCTAGCAGTCTTGGTAACTAGTTATGATGAGCAAGGCACAAGTTTTTAAGCATTGATGGGTTGTGCATCGCTATTTTGAATATTCATTTTTTTTTTTTTTTTGCTTCGACATTATTACAGCATGTCGTTGTGTGAATTTGTTCTTTCAACAGAATTAATTTGATAATTTATTCTTCGTGTACATGCAAAATATATGGTTTATATATACAGAGTTAGGTGAACTCTTTCTTTTTTTTCTTTCAGAAGAATTTTTTTTGACGAATTTAAATTTAATGTTTGTCACCTCATCTCATATTTGCTTTTTAAATTTTTAAAAAATGTATCTTATCAAAGTAGCTTGAAAGAATATGTATCTACTGTAAATTTCCTAATGAAAACTGCTGTAGTTAATAATGTGTGTTATTTTACAATTTTGGAAGAAAAGAGGGGAAAAAGCTATTTTGCTCCACACATCAAAAATATCTTAATTAATTTCAGGAAAAAAAATTAAATTTATTAGTTGTAAATAGTTCCATTAATTTAATGCTTATTTTCAGTTAAAATAGAAGAGCCTCTTAGAGATTCTTCTGACCTAATGATAAAAACAAATCACACATCTGTTGTTAATAATACCGAACATGAAGCTCAATTCAGTGAAGACGAAGATGACATTCCTTTAGGTATATTTTCTCTTTTATTTTTATTTGTTTGATTTTGTTTTTCAGGCCTTGAGTTTTTTAATTTTAAAGTTTGTTTTGAAAAAAAAAAGTATGTTTGTTTGTTCCTTTTTGGAATTAATCATTTCATATTCTCTTTGTTATATTTTTGTATATTTTATTGTTTGGAGTCTGTCATTTTTCTTTTGTAAAACATTTTGAGTGTTTATTTATTTTTTTTTTCATTTGTACCCTTTTGTACATTTTTGTCTCATTTATACCGATGCTGATTGTACCTTTTTTGTTTGATACACAATGAATGTGTGATCTGTTAAACTTTTAATTAAAAAAAATCAGTTAGGAACAAAGAAATATTTTTGCTGTTAATTTCAAAAATTAGTAAGGCCTCAATGGTATGAGCAGCCAAAAGATGTATTGTGTTTTTTGTGCGATAAAAATGGAATTCATTGGTGTTATTACAAAAGGTATAATTCTAATGACTGAAAATATGAGTACTAAGTAGTTATACAACAATTTTATTTCAACATTTAAAAATTCTTTGAAATGTGTTTCATAAATTCCTTTTGCTAAAATATATTTTTGTATTCACATTCAAGCAGATAAACTTCGAATCCGAGACGTGAAATTTCGGCCGATCCGAGAAAACAACAAAATGGATCAAATAGTCATTGTCGAATTAATTCAGCAGTTAAATGGCAATATTAAGCAACACATTCTAAACCTTCAAGATGAAAAGTATGTATTTTTTTCCTCTTAGATGTTATTTTTAAAATCTCTCGACTCTCTCTGATTTTGTTAATAATTATATTGTTTGTAAATATTTTCAATATACTGCCTTGGTGCATATTATAATAGCAATTTTCATTCACAGAGATGGTGAAACTCGGTGTGAGATTATGGAAAAATTATTGGAAGCTGTTCTTCAGGAAGTAATTATTTTTAATATTAATGATTTCAACTTTGTCTGTTGTGTGTGAAATATTTCATTGCTCTGCTTAAAGGGGTTCAAGACCCAAATAAGAGTGCTCTGAAATGCATGATAATAACAATATATTTGTCCAAATATTGTAGTTCATCTTAATGGTAGTGAAATATTAATAGTAAATATAGTTAATTTTAATGGTAGTATGCAAGTAGTTTGCAGTTAAATTTACAAGGAATTGAAACAAATAAATAAATAAGGATGCTGCCAAGAAAGCTTAAAAATTAGTTTCTTAAATATTTTAAGAGGGTTACCTCGAAAACAACTTATTATAACATATTTTTTTTAAAAATAAACATGCAGCTCAAAATTTGTGAGAACCGAAAGATAAATAACCTCCTAAAATTAAATTGTTATTCAGTAGCTTATGTTGGTATTATTTAGGGATGCACCGATTAATCAGCCATAATCGGCCACTTTGCTGATTCTTAATAATCGGCAAAATCGTGCCGATTAATCGGCAGAAAAAATATTTTCTAATATTATTTTAGAAAGTATACTTTCACTGTGAAACTATGATGAATAATTTTATCAATAGTAATAATAATAATCACAGTTGATATAAAGTTTTTACTAAATTAATTTTCTTATTTTGAATAAATGTACACATATACAATGTTGCAACATTTATCATGTGTCAATATTTTTCTTTTTAGCAGTGCTTTTAGATAACCTCTAATTTTCACAAACAATAAAAGTCTTGAATTAAATGGCTACTAATATTGAATTATTTCAATTAAATGCACTCCTAAATTAGACTGCACACCACAAACCTCCCCCCTCCCTTTTTTAAAAATTTTTATGTCTAGTAATAATATTATATTAACAATGTGTTAATATAATATTATTGACAATAATATGGAAATTGGTTTTAAGAAATAGGATAAAATTTTGAAATTATTTTTGAGAGATTAGGAAAATGGAAAAATAAATAAATAGCATATATTTTCCCTCATAAATAGATTACTATTTCTAAAATCACAATTGTAAACGAAAGAAAAAAGCGGTGATGGTGAAAGTGTCAGTATTAAAAAAATCATCCTGATCATTCATCTGGCTTGGCCGATTATCAGCAGCCGATTAATCGGTAATCGGCCAATTTGCTTATCGGTGCATCCCTAGTATTATTATATTATAAATTTATGTTTTAATGTGTTTTAAATTTCATTATATGTACTATTTATTAGACTATTGGAGCATATGTAATGTTTTTTTTTTCCCTCCAAAAGCTAACATTTATTTTATCAAATCTTAGTGATGACAGTACCTACTGGAAATGTGGGCTATTTTCAGGAAATTTTAATATTTTAGAAAAATTATTTTTCAATAATAATAATTTCAGCTTATTTCTTTTTAAATACTCAATGGTTGTTTCTCCTTTTCAAACACCTCAAAATGCTCCAAATAATTTGGCTTCTTTCTTTGCATCATATTCATCACTTATCTCTGTGTTGTCTTTTGAAAGATGTATATTGTTTTCATTTTAATAGCATGTACTTATTTACCATTCCACTTGTAGAGCATAACATTGTTCAGGAACCTGTCTCTCGCAAAAAGTTTCCACTCAACACCAACATTTACACCGACCTTCTGGAGCCATGCAACAAAAATGAACAGAGTGATAGCATTATGAAACAAGAAGTTCTGTCAAGAACTAAACGAGCCTACTTTCCCGTACATCGACATCGGCAATCTAGCATCTAATCAATATTCTCTTGAATATCTGAAACTGAAAATTATGTCAAACATACCTTTATAACACTTAAAGCTGATTTCTAAAAGCAAAATATACCCCTCTCATCAGATGATCAGAACACGTAAAAAGTAAATAAACGAGTAAATAAAGTTTTGTCGCACCTTTTAAAGAATGTAACTGCTATAGTTCTTCCGTAGAAAAATTTCACAATCGTTTTCAAATGAAAAAAAAATAAAAAATGAAATAAAAGTACAAAGAACATCAAAACACATTTTATCGAAGAAAGAAAAAAAACCTCGTTCGTTAATAAAATGTCTCGAATTTTATTTTTAATCCGTTGCCAGTTGTTAAATATAAGTAAGGAATAAAATGCTCTCGTGAATGAACAATTTTTGTAATCAAAAAAAAATATCGTCTGCCAAAAAAAAAAAAAAAATAAATAAATAAAAATAATAATAATAAATTAAACAAAAAAAATGAATAAATAAACAAAAAATCGTCTGCCCAGTCAGTCATTTTTTTCTGAGCCTGCATTTCCGCCATGTTTGCGGAGTCGGAATCAGAGTCCTCACAGAAGATTTTTCAGAAAAGTACTTAACATATATTTTTTATCAAAACTGTTTTCTTACAAAGTTAGTTTGAAGGAAATCCGCCTTTAAGTTTAGAATCAACATTCAATTTAAATTTCCCAGTAGGCGCTCATGTTAAAAAATTTTCTGAACGGTTCATCATTGAACGAAAAATGGTTCAAATTGAAAAGTGAAATATGGGAACGAGTCTCTCCGAGATCTTTCGAACAAAAAAAGTTTATTCAATTCAGACGGTTCACTTAAAAGTTATTAGGTGGAGAAAGGTTGCTTGAACGGTTCAATGTTGAACAAAAAAATGTTCAAATTGAAAATTTAAATACGGTAATGAAGTATCCTTGCCGATATCTTTCGAACAAAAAAAAGTTTGTTTAAATCGGATTGTTCACTCAAAAGTTATTAGGGGTGAGAGCTTGTTTGAACGGTTCAATGTTGAACGAAAAAATTGTTCAAATCAAAAATGTAGGTACGGGAATGAAGTATCCTTGAAAAGATCTTTCGAACAAAAAAAAGTTTGTTCAAATCGGACTGTTCATTCAAAAGTTAGTATCGCGGGACCGGTTATTTGAACGGCTCAAAGTTGAACCAAAAATTGTTCAAATCAAAAAATCAAATATGGGAATGAGCTGTACTCGCCGAGATCTTTCCAACAAAAAAAAGTTTGTCCAAATCGGAATGTTCATTCTAAAGTTATTAGGGGGGGACAGACAGACCGACCGACCGACAGACCGACACACAAATTCCCCATCTCAATACCCTACTTTCAAATTTTTAATTTTTCGATATTCATTTTACCTCTTTATTTTTTTACTTGGCGATATTTTTTGGACTTGGCGATATTTTTTTTAACTTGGCGATTTTTTTTGGACTTGGCGATATTTTTTAGATGCATTAAGCTACTTTTAATACTTTTTTCGTCTTTCTTTTATTTTTAACGAGAAAGTAGGCTAAAAAGGACTAAACACAATTGAAAAATTCCCAAAAGAAAAGTTTGTTCATGCATATACAGATGGTTCCTCTGACAAAACTATCACCAATGGAGGTTCTGGTGTGTTTTTAATTGCTCCAGATGATACCCCTTGCCTAGGCAAATTCAGTGCAGGAAAAATAGCCTACAACTTCACTACAAGCTACGAGCTATTTTGGAGGCACTTAATATGTATAGGACCCTTCCCACTACTAAACAGGCACAGGGCCTAGTGATTTTCTGTGACTCTAAGGCCGCCCTCCAGACAATTTCAAAGGGCACTCTTCTGTCACCCATGAAATCATCTCAGGTCTTCAGGAGATCCAGGCTATGAACAAGACCTGTACGCTTCAGTGGATACCTGCACGTGTCAAAATAGCAGGCAACGATATGCTGATAAATTAGCCAAGGAGTCCAGAGACCTTAATACTAACAACAACAGCGTCTATCTCCAAGATGCAAACGCAATAGCTAAATCTAAACTTAGAGATAAATCAATCCAAGTGAAACACCAGCTTTGTGAAATAAATACAAGTCGACCAATAACAAAAACTATAACCAGGCTGAGAACCGGCCATCACAGGGGCATGAGTATTGATGGAGAGGATAGAAGGATTTATAGAAACTGTTGCAATTGCCCAGATACACAGCTTACACCTTGTCATATCTTTGAGTGTCCTGAGCACTAAGTGCGAACATGAGAGAAATTGGTGTATTGCCGTCACTTGTAGACCTTTATGACGATAACATTCAACAAATCGCAAAAGCAGTTATAAGGATCCATGGAGTTATTTATTTCGGCTAAGTCATAGACACGACAAAAAAAAAAAAAAACTTGCA